>KN835329.1:0-48978 GCA_000827255.1 Suillus luteus UH-Slu-Lm8-n1
CAGGGGACAGTACCACAGTTGAAAACAGGAGAATCAAAGAATGGGGAAATGGACATAATATTTTTCATGTTATATAATACTTCTGCTAAAAACATAATCTCTATTTTACAATTTACTGTGATTGTTGGGATGCAGCTGAGGCCAGGGAGCCACAAAAGAGTGCGAAACACTCTTTTTGGCTTCCTGTGCCGAAGGCACAACGGGTGTGGACTAGTACTAGTACATGTTCTCACTTGTCGTGTGGAGGTGCGAATATCTCAATGACTTCCATTCTCACCCGTGGCACCTGCAGCCGTCAGACATCGCAATCTTTCCTGACATTGACACGTCTCTACGCCAAGGTTGTCTTATAGAGGTACGAAATTCTCGGGCTCAGGTATTTTGCCGCACCCTGCCGTTTCACCAAGTTTCGCGTGGCTGCTCATAACGGTGCCGCACAAGGGGTGGTACACAGCCACCGCCGCATCCGTCAAGCTTTCAAGCTCAAGTACGACTATCATTGTCTCATCACTGTAATTCTAACTCAAAAACACGTACTACAGTGTTTTTAAATCAATAATCACACTCGCGGCCTGTATGGACGACATAGACAGGGATATGAGACACTATTAAGTAGGGTGCGGCAAAATCCTAGTAAGGCCCGAACTTCTCGATGATTTTCATTCTCACCCCGCACTGCAGCCCTTGGGCGTCGTAATCTTTGATGATTAATATGCTTCACTTTGACAACATCTCTCCACGTCAAATATCTCACGCGATTTGGATAAGTGAGAGGCTGAAGTTGTTCACAATTAGGAATCAGAAATTTTCGTTCCCTCGCGCTGCCCAAAACTCCATCCCTCTATTTGTTCACAATGGTTGTAAAGCTCTACGGATTCACCACCTCAACATGCACACTCCGTGTGGCAGTGGTGTTGAAGGAAAAGAATGTACCATTCGAGTTCATTCCTGTTGATCTGCTCAAGGGTGCACACAAGGCCCCCGAATTTACCGCCCACCAGCCTTTCGGCCAGGTCCCTTACATTGTGCGGCCATCATTTCTTTAACTACGTAGAACGATCGTTGATATGCTTTATTTAAAGGATGACAATGGTTTGATTCTCTATGAATCGAGAGCGATTGGCAGGTATATCGCCGCGAAGTACGCTTCTCAGGGAACTCCCCTCCTTCCCACTGATCCCACCGCCTTCGCGTTTTTTGAGCAAGCTGCGTCAATTGAAACATCCAACTATGAGCCTTTTGTCTCCGGATTGGCATGGGAATTGAAGTTCACTATGTAGGTAGCAGTCACCTGCAACGTGCTGTCAAATCTGTAACTTTCAACATAGGTGGTTTGGAGGAAAGACCGACGAAGCCCGTGCTAAATCACTACAAGGCCAGCTTTCCGCTAAGCTTGATGTTTACGATGCCATACTTGGCAAGCAGAAATACCTAGCTGGAAATGTAAGTGCCTGCATGGACAGACACTGATTTGCGCTAAACCAGGGATAGGATATCACTCTGGCCGATCTGTTCCATCTGCCCTACGGTGCCGTCCTTCTGGACATCGGGCTCGACGAGTTCAGCAGCCGCCCCAATGTCGCCAGGTTGGTTATTCTTTTTTTCGACGGATTATATACTAATCTTGGGATAGGTGGTGGAAAGATATCTCATCCAGGGCATCCTGGGAAGCAGTGAAGGGAGGTATCTGATCGGAGAAACCGATCAGTAGAATTAAAATAAATGGATATACAATATGTTGTGTCAAGGCCTGTGACCATCAATCTATAGTCTTTCCACGTCACGACGTATTTCATGTGATAAGTATTCAAAGCATCACAAACGATTCGGTGTGTATCAGCAGGCATGTCCAACACGTTGTGAAACACAGCTGAGTTGCTTGGACTCATCCCAAGTATTGTAGAACCTGGCGTTATCATTTTCACCGAGGGTGCTATATGCTGTGATAAACGAAACCCAAGAGTGCATTCAATCCGGAGAGGGAGACTGACCAACTGAGCAGGCTGAAGTCACATGAATGCTTTGCCTTTATCATAGTGGTTAAGCCGTGCATGCGCAACCTAGCACATGAGATGGCTAGAAAAAAGAACGCCCGGCCCAATCTACTGTCTACCTCGCGGAAGTCAACCTAGATAAATCCATGTGGCAACAGGAGGAATGTGCGTCAGCAGAAGTAAAAAGATGGCACGATAATGATTGGCCAGATCTACGACAGACGTCAAGACAAACTCGGGTAGTTCGATTGTATTAGGAACGTCGAGCCTATCCGCAAATGAGGCGACAAAAGGCACGATAGGACGCTAGAGAAGGGTCGAAGGTGCAAGAGAGGCGCTAAGAAAGACATAAAAGAGGGCTTATATTGTACAAAGAGACACGAAGAGGGGGGCCGACCAGCACCACGCAAGCAGAGCTCAACAAAAGAGGGAAGCATTAATCCACCTTTACGCGGTCATGCACAACCCAACAAAGAGAGGTATCGCTCGCAGTCACGCACACTCCGACAGAGCCAGGCAACATCCCATTTGGCGCTGTTGCAGTAATGCACGCCCTGAAAATGAGCTATCGGTCCGCCGCCACGATCATGCACGCTCACCGAAGAGAGTCGCCCTCCTGCACCAAGAGGTGATCAACGGAACAGCACTGCGTGAATAAGCGAATGTATGCGCAGTCTCGCCGAAATATGATTAAGAAATGCGCCTGGTTTGGCACCACGTCGTTGCATCGATAATCATACAGAGCAAGGTACTGCTTAAAAAATCTGATCGCCCAACTCTTGAAAGTTGAATGCCTGATCAATATATACGGCTGCATGTTCTCCGTCGGTGAAGCACACAACCATATCTAGAGCAGCAGGGTCAGCTCAATAGAAGCATATTCACGAATTCACGAAGCGCTCGAGTTCGACGTATCAGATGTTTACGAGCGTCATCAAAGATCTAGAGCGAGGGGTGAAGGAAAGAAATTCGTGCAGTTTTACTATATGCGCTCACTCGCTTAGTAAGCAATTGTTAGCTCACTAATGATTGTCATCGTTATGTCTCAAACCAACTCAAGACCAACCCAACATGGATGATTTGACTGTCGAAGACGAGAAGAAGCCTTTCGAGGCCGAACACAACGATGAAGATGCTCAACCAGACCCTGATGAGGAGCTAATGCTGGACAAGGGAAACGGCAGAGTATGGCTTGTCAAGGTGAGCATCCCCTGCTGCATGGCTGTTGACAGAAGGGCAGAGAGTGCTACTTCCACCCTGTTTGAGCCTCTCAATTCTTTTTGCTTTCTGGGCTTTCTAATACTCGTTTGTGACTGAAGATACCAAAACATCTCATGGCCCGATGGGCGGCCATCGACGCAGAGGATGTTCATCTTGCCACCATTCGATTGTACAAAAATGCTGTCAGCCCATCTGGTCGATCCCCTCGCATCTTCTTGTTCTTACCGCCTGATCCGAGTGACTCGACTCCACGGGATTCAAACCTGCCAGTCTTTTCTCCAGACGCAGCTTTCATACCTTCTGTTGAGGGGGGCATGCAAGTAGACAGATATGAACTTGAAATGGTCAACGAGGATGTTGAAAATCAGCTGGTAGTTGCAGAACGTCCCAAAGACCCTGGACCTTCTGGACCAAACTCGACCTCGTATAACTCTCGAGCTAGAACAACCATTCTAACGGGTCGCATTAAACATGAATGTAATTTGCGTCCTCTTTTCAACGAGTCATACAGGCAACAAATGCGCGAACGAACTCGAAAATATAATACCCCTCGAAGACAGATTCGTATGATCGAAGAGGCTGGTGTTAGCCGTGGAGGCATAAACAGGTTGAGCAGTGGAGTCAACTCAGGATCGTTTGCAAATATGATTGTCCGTATCTGCTTATCCAGATCATCACTGACAACTAACCTAATCTCCTAGAAATTTCGGCCAAAACCTGCCAAGGGGACATTTGAGCGTATGGCGCGTATGCCACGCAACCAACTCCTGGATCTTCTCTTTACACTCTTCCGCGAGCAACCCCGGTGGAGCATCAAGCCACTGCGCGAGCGTACCCAGCAGCCCGAGGCATATCTCAAGGAAGTCCTTCTTGCTATTGCTACCTTGAATCGGAGCGGAGAGTTCAATGGAATGTGGGAGCTGAACGATGTGTTCGCCAAAGAAGGGGTATTCCATTTTAGTTATAGTTGTTTTTCAGAACTGAAGTCTAGAGAACAGATGAAATCTGAAAATGTCCCTGGACCAAGTTCCCTTCCAGAAGGAGCTTCCGGTGATATGGGGATGGATGAATATGATGAGGACGAGGACGACGATGACGACATGGAGGAAGTTTCATAGGTCTGCATTACGCGTGACAGATCTCAATGCTTTTTCCTTGTTTTCCGCTCATCATGTATATACAGCTGCCTTCCATTTACAGTTATTGAACCAGTTCACTCGTGTGAACACAGCTCCTAGGATGGAACATGATGTAAAGCAGAACTTCTTTAAAGGCTGATACGTATTATTATAAGTCATTACGCTTCGACTCCACACTATGACTATTCCATCGCTGCTTGGTGACGGTCAGGGCAACTATAGAGTTCATGTTGTGGGCAATTGTGGTGCGCCCGTCGTTTACTCGTGGCCTCATTGCTCGTTGACTAACGTATTTGTTAGGCACTGGCAAGGTAGGTTCAGATAAATTATTTTTCGAATGGAATCAACTCTCTCCAAAAGTCAACCTTGAGCGCGTACATTGCCACTAAACTCAATGTGCCACACATTTCACTGGATGCACTTTTTTGGGGACCCGGGTGGACAACCCCTTCAGATGACGAGTTCCAGGAGAGAATCTCTGCTGCGATGACACAGAGCTCTAAAGGATGGGTCATCGACGGCAACTTCGGCAGCCACAGCGGCACACTCATCTCGGATCATACAACAGATGTCATTTGTACGTCTTGACCCATTGGCTCACCCACCCTGACAGTTGGGGTATCATAATAATGTCTGATAGTCTGCGCCCTCCCGGTTTAGGGCTCGACCCCCCTCTATGGTTCTACTTGCCACGAATCTTTTGGCGTACGCTTCTTCGCCTGTTGAATGTTATCCCAACCTGCGCGGAAGGGTGCACTGAAACCTGGGGAGAAGTCCTATCCACGAAAGGTATCATCTGGTACTGCATTTCCAACCATGGATATTGCAAACACAAGTTCGGCGAAATGCTCGCGCATACCTCGATCACAAAAGGAGGGAGTATGAGGCGCCTGAATGAGTGGGACGGCGATTTGACGATGTGGAAGGCTGGACTCGAGGAGATGCTGCGCACGCACTAGTTAGTCTGCTCGTTGTAACTTGTGAGTACTCATAATTGGCTATATCGCACGTGATTCGTGATTCATGAAATCCGACGACAAGGTTACCGCTGGTTACCGTCACAAATATTATCTGATCGTAATTTCATCTTACTCATGTAAGAAAGAGCAACCGAGACTCTTCCAAATTCTAATCGGTAGCGGTCGGGTCTCACCTGGTAGCAGGTCTCACTGCCCCAGCCATTCTGAAAACACGTTACAAAATTTGTTCAGGGAAAACATCTGAAATCCAACTCTTAGTAAGAAGAGCACTACAACTACAAAGGCATTCAGCACGCGAGGCTAAATGAGTTTAATATTATGAGAAATTCGAGTCAGAGCCGCATCACGGAAAGCAGGGTCGTTACAACAGTTATGACATTCTGGCTCACTAAATGACTTTCAATGCCATGCCCGACCTTTGCTGTGGAGACTAGTCCGAAGTAACCCTGTACTCGGGGTCTAATATGATCAGTCTTCCAAAACAGAACAAAAAAATCTCGTGATCCGTGCAGATTCTCAGAATATCAGTACCACCCTGACTTAAACCCTGAAAACGTACTCGTCCTAATCGGACGAGAATAAAACGCGGATAGACCGCTGCCATTTGGCTGCCATCATCTACAACTTATATGAGAATTTTCCCAGTCTCTTAGCCCCCTCATCGCTTGAAGGAGCTGAGCAGCATACATTGGTTGTGTCTAGCATGCTTACTGTTGCTGGCATCTCGTAGGTCTTGAAGTTTGTCAGTCACCTGCACTGGTCTTACCAGCGCACTCAATCAGGTTTGGCCCCTTGCTCGTAGGCTTTGCCCTTAACACAATTTTGTACGGCGCACTGGTCACATCAGTGCTCTTATATTTTTCCTCCTTCAAAAGGTGAGCGATGTGATTCAGTGTGATAATTCGGAATACTCACTTTGTAATCAATCCTCTAACAGTGACGGTGCATGGATACGACTTCTTGTACGAGGCTTTTTTTTAAAAAAAATGGGTGGATAGCTGGCTCATTTTACTTTTCAGGTGTCAACCCTTTTGTTCTTGTGCACCGCTGATGTCATCCTGGAGTATGTCTTCTTGAACGACACTCTCATTATCCACTTTGGTGTGTTCATTCCTATTTGTACTGGATGCAGAGTCTAAACAAGTTGCTACAAGGTGATCAATATGCTTTGTCCAGAGCCAACTGGGGTGTGTTTTCCTTCACAATTTGTTTCGCACGGTGATCTTATTTGGCATCTTTAGTTTTCTCCTTACGTGCGTACTCCTCATCGGTAGTATCTGCTAGCATGTCAGTAATTGCCCATATAATTCGCAGTACCTGGCATCACGGTATTTTTCTTCAATTGTAAGTCTCTTGTCGGCTGACGATGCCCAAGGGTGTTGTATCCACCCTCGTCCAGCTCTTCTTCGCCTGGAGAATCCGCGTCTTGACGTCTAGTTTCTGGCTAGTTGGAATCATCGTCTTCCTCGCCAGTGCTGCATTCCGTAGGTAGTCTGACTGTTCAAACCCACCGTTATTGTCTCATGACTGCCAGTTTGTGGCATTGGGACTACAATTGCGATTAATATGGTGCCCGTGTTCACCCAGTTCCATAGGTTCGAAGTCGTATTTGTCATCGGCCTTGCCTCTTCTGTTTTGGATAACCTCTTGATTACTGGGTTACTTGTCCACTCTCTGGTCAGTCGTTGCTGGTTTTGATACGAGCATACATGCTTTAACATACTGCAGAGGGAACATAAAACTGGATTCATGGACACAGACCATATCATCAAAAAGATAATACGAGGTGCGTGACTTCCTGTCAGTTCCTGTGTCAATGAGCGAGAAATTGGCATTTTAGTCACTCTGCAGACCGGTCTGCTGACAGCAATATGGACTCTTGTTGACCTGGCCATATATATAGCGCTTGTGAGTCCGTTGGCTTGGTATTGAAGATCAACTTATAGGTTTGGTTTCATTAGACTGATGGCATGTAAGTACCTCTCTTACATATATTTTGAAAAAATTAATGCTCCATAGGCATCTGGTTTTCAACGAAACTCTCGCACAACTCTATACAATCTCCCTCATGTCGACGTTGGTAACCCGTCCACGAGACCATGCTTACACCGACTTTACTGTTGTGAATGGAGAGCAAACTGAAAGAAGGGTCTGTCATTTTTTCTTGCTTGGCTCACAATGCCGAAGCTTTTTTCCCCCGATGATCAACAGCTAACTAGGGTATGATATCAGGATGCCCAAATTCCCCTTGAATATAGAAATGTAAGGAATCTCCTGTCGTACAAGATGCCGTGCTCAAGCTTGAAGTAGATTGATCGGAGAAGGAATTCCGAGTTAGTTTTTGACGCGGTTAGCCTAAAGAAATTCGACACGGTACACGGTGCCACGGACACTCAGCAGTGACATATAGAATCCGACATGTATCATGCATTGTGTCGCACTGTATCATTATGACCACCACAGATAGAGAATTCATCTGTTCCATGTTCACGGCATTACATTGACCTCATGCACAGACTTCATACACAGGCGGCCTCGTGGATAATACACTTGGCGATAAGTAAGTGCTTTACTCATGATGACGGAGGCTGTACGTCTTGAAGACGACTGCCTTCTCTTTGCAGACTCATCAATCCATGAAGACCATGTTGTCTGCCCATCACGTAAACCTGTCAGTCATCATCTAGAGGAATCATGGCACCAAACAACCGAGGGCCGAGCCGCTGTGGGATTTCTTCCTCTCTTGGTCAGGAAATCACTAATATCACACGAATTATGCTCAAGTGGGATAAGGAGTGGCAGGCGGCGATCGGATCATCAAGAGCAGCAGACGTCCGATTTCCCATTTCATAGATGATTTTTTCACTCTTGATGACCTGGCGTCCCACCCCTCCCCACCGGATCCCCGCAACGCCCAGGAAGGCGTAGTCCAATGCTTGCGCAAAATCTTTCTTGAAGGGCACTTCGACACCATCTGGTTGTTATTGGATGCCTCTGAGCAGAGGAGACACATCCTTGGGGGCACCTACGCTCTTAGGCCAAGAACTCAAGACAGTCGCGGTGTTTGCCCAGGTCACAATTTCGAACGTTTGATCCAGCGCTCTTACCAAATCCATGGTGGGAGTAGATATCGGATGATGCCAAAAAATCAGAGATCCAAACGCACCAACATCGCGTTTTTTTTTTGAAGTCGCAACAACAAGTTCTTCAGTGAGTTTTCTCCCGCTCATGAAATTATGCATGTCTGAAAATCAACTACTAGGTTTCTTCTTGCTATTGGCGTCGGTTTTTACAAGACACTACCCAACGTAGCAAGGGGATGAAAGATGTCCTGGACATCGTAGAGAATCACGGTACATCATCCCCAAGTGGTATGAATTGTGTTCTCGCTTGCCGAGTTTTATTGATCTGTGTTTAGAGACAATACATTGTCTGTCCAAGAGACTAGGATTCCAGTGCCTTTCGTTCGCATTGTCCAACATTCCTTCAACCTGCTAATTCCTTTCGTGTTTTTCAAGTGTATTGTGTGCTGATAAAGTGTACTACGCTCGATCGCCATGCTAGTTGACGCCGTGAAGTGTTTGTTGAATTTCACTACCTTGCGCTTGTGGAAGTACACGTCATGTTCTAACTTCTAGTTCAATCGTCACTAAGTTTACTACACTTTTGAATATACCTCCATGGCAAGAGCTCTTAACGCCAGTATAATGGGGTGCTTCCGTGAGCCTTCACGATCCTGCAAGCCTCGTCAAGGGCATCAACAACATCCTGTGGAAGGGGCCCTTTCTCCGAGTCAACACAATTTTGCTCTAGCTGCGCTGCACTGCTAGCGCCTAGAATAATCCCGTCTTCCGGCGTCAGTAGGGAATGGTGTTGGCACCAACGAAGGGCAACCTCTGTAAGACGAAGACCGTGTTTATCCTGTCCAAGTCATTAGCCATATAGACTATCAATAGCAGAAGGACATACGGCAGCGGTTTTCACAACTTCGAGAGCCTTGAGGTACCCTTCCGAAAGGTACCGTGCTCGGTACATCTTGCCCATCTGTGACTTCGGGTCAAAGCGACCACCTGTAGGAGCTACCTGCTCGGTGGAAAGCACCTTGCCAGCAAAAAGACCGCCGCTACGTCTTGTGATGAGGTTTCCATCCAAAAAAATATTCCTAAACCCCACTCACGCTAATGGGTTATAGCAGACGAGCCGCAAGCCATACTTCCGGCAGCAAGGAAGGAGCTCAGGCTCCATCTCTCGTGTGATCGCGTTGTACATCCTATGAGTTATCATGAATACCTTCTATCACAGCTGGACAATTCTACGAACACCTGGTAGATCTTTGGCAGCACGTAACCATTTGCTTTACAGATCCCAACAACTTCTGCAACTTCCCAGGCTGCAAAGTTACTGTTTCGTGGTTTAGTCAAAGAACCTAGCAAGAACATTCCACGAGAACTTACCTCAGACCAAATATCTCGCTGATGGGCCAGTCATGTTCCGTTGCTTCATAGAAGGGACGTGGACACTCACAAACGACCTTCCGTATAGAGCTTGTTGATCTCTCGTACAGTGTCCTCAAATGGAACACTGCGATCGGGAGCGTGCAAATACAAGACACGGACTTTGTCGCGCTTCAGGGATTGAAGAGACGTGGTGAAAATAGACCGCAATGCATGCGGACTGTGATCTCCCGGAGTGACGGGGTACACTCTACGCCAGAAAATCAGAGCATATCTCACAACATAAATGACACGACGCACTTTGTGTCGATCGTCGCTTTCTTCAAATCGAGCTTGGCCAGCATCTGGCGTGAAAACCATTCAGCTGGGCATCGTTCGAACGCGTCAACATGCCCACCTGTTCAGTGGTGCCTCCGGCATATATGCGCGCCGTATCCACTTCGGTATGACCGTGACTGAAGAAGACGTCTAAGATTTCCTGACATTCCTTCTCGGTGGTCGTCCGCACGCCGTTCGTGCCCTCGGACCCCATGGTCATCGTCCCCTATCCTCATTCACATCAGCGCAACATCCATAGTCAATATTCGAATTCCTTACGAAAAGAAGAGGAATGTGAGTCGACATATCGAAATGGAAATGTTAGACCTAGCCCAGAAAACGATAATGGGTTCAACAAAGTACTGGCCTTGTGACTTTCTCAGCTTGAGGAGAAATACATATCTTGAACGTGAGAATATGGTCTACCGCTTTCCTGATGGCTTCTTGTCATGTGGATGAGTCTACAGATATGAGGCAAGTTGACCTCGTGATATACACAGAGATAGGGTAATAGGATGCTGCCTCGTGTTCCTCAATCTATAAAATCTATACAATCTATGTATACATATATTCAGCGCTGCGTGTACTTCTCACTACATTAAGCATTATCACACGTGTATAATCGAAGCAAACCAAGAAATAAGGAGGAAAAGGACACAATTTAGTGTCCATGCCTCGAGTGTGAAGTTGAACCATCGGGATTTACCATCCCAGATACATTCGTGATGTAGGTCCCCCAGTCATTAAGCCTGTCAATTCATCAGCAGGGCAATTTAATTAGCCCATATGGGTACAACTCACTCAAAACCAGTGGGAGCGTTGGACCACATGGCAATTGTGTCCGTGTCCATACCAGGATGCGGAAGCACATTTTGCTGATGTGTGCCACCCAGCAGACTCTGCATCCCCTGAGAATTATCGCCATAAGGCGAGGAAGTGGAGGTCCCTGATTGATATTGCGCCGGATACTGACTCATTTGCTCATAGAACATATCATCTACGCTGTACGCAGCAGGAACAGCAGCCTGCGAATAATCTTGAGGCAATGACACGTTTTGCATAGAATTCTGCGTAGCGTGTGGTTGCACCGAATCCCCACTCCCGTGAGGGTACCACATATTACTGTTAGACGAGCCGAGCGATTGGGACGTGCTTGAGAAGTTCACTTGGCCATGGAGCGGTAGGCGCCCAAGATCATTGCTGTAGAGTGGAAGATCAAAGGAGCTCGCAGGCTTCGAGCGACTGTGTGCAGCTGCTTCGCGCCCGACGCGGCGCGATCCTGCAATGGTGCGGGGTACTTCTGACGGTGAAGTTGTGGACGGAACAGATATTGGACTATCTGAATCACGTTCACGCTTCGTTCCACCAGAGGGACTAGGCTGGGGCAGCGGAAGGTCACCGACAGATGCCAGTTCATACAGGATATCCCTTTCATACAACTTAAGCCCTCCGCCAAAAAAAGATCAAAGTTAAAATGTACATACCACAGACGGCCAGCGGTGTGCCAACTATGAATTAATGAGAGGCATATTTCCGCATTAAAAAAAAGGTTGACAGACCGTTTTTCGCACGACTTCAATACGGACATGCACTTGTGCACGTCTGCCATCTCCTTCGTAGGATCAGTGTACAATCCAGAGCGTTTTCCACCCCAGATATTCAGAAGCAAAACAATACCTGCCGTGAACGCGGGCATCTAAAGTAGCATTACAATGTACTGAACACAAGAGATTGAAACTCCTTGACGCACCTGCGAAAAAGGCACCGGCATACCAGATCGACGTCGATATACATCCATGACATGGCTGCAAGATCGAGCAGCATTTGTGCAGATCGCCAATGAAGGGAAAGACAGAGGGGATGGTTTTCGGGGTGACGGAATGAATGGGCGGTGGATGAGAATCTGAACATGATAGTAACTCGAATAGAGGGAATACGACTGCATGAAAAAGTCATTAATGTCCATATTTGGATCCCATCTGACTTTAGGTTGTAGAATTGAGCAGCGGCGATAACGAAGTTCAAGCTGAGATACATACGGTGATCAGGAACATCGTCGATCCATTTATTAAGCGCAGAATCAAGCTCTGCAACTATTTGTTGCTCCCATTGCTGCCCGACGAAGCCAAGCAATATTTTCAGCTTGTTGATCGAATACTACAGCACGTCATTAGTTGGGAGTTCTTATACGAGAAATTACATACGATAGTACGAAGAGCAAATGCGAGTATGTGGTTGAGCTTCAGGATATTGACAAAGTGCGATATCAGAGAAGGTTTGCCAGGAGGTTGCTTGAACGTTTTGTCCGGGTCCGGGTGCTCCCAGTACTCGTCATCACATTCGAGAGGCATGTCAAGGTCAAAGCTATGATTTCGGGTCAGCTTCATATCTCTATAGTGGCGCATATAAACCCACTCCTCATCCTGTATCGCGCACGGTCGTCCCAACGATGAGCTCACCAATCGGTCTAGGCTGACAAGAACCCTGAGAGGAAATATTGAGACACGATATGCGATGGTGAGTTGTTCGAACCATACCAGAATGCACGTTTCCAAAGCTCCTCTTCGACAGTGGGCTTATGACTGTAAGCCTTACGGCGATGTGCACCAACATCCTGCGCAAGACGTATACCGATTCCAACGATAGTCCAACATGCTTGCGGGGCCGAAGTCCCCATCAAGTAGATTACAGATAGCTAATTGCAAATTAGTAATCCAATAAAGGAGCGCTGCCTTGACACCTACACAATGCACTTGGAGGTCCTCCAGACGTGGTGGTCCAAGCAGAGTCTTCCTAACCATCTGCACCTGTTCGAAAAACTTCCATCCTGCCGAATGTTCGCTCTGACCTTCCAGACAGACGCGGTGATCGTCAGAGAAGCGCGAGCCTACAGCAAGGACCAATAGATACACCGCCCCAAATGTCGCGTTTCGGCGGTGGAGCCCCTGCGCCACCTTGCGCTCAAAGGTTGGCCGGTGTAACAGTGGAGTTAGAACATTATAATGCCTGAAATATAGATCGACAAGGGAGGCAGCAAGATCTTCCTGAGGAAAGATATAGATCGGCTCAACAACATCCTTCGCAGCCAGCTCCCACTTGAAAAATGTCAACTCTAGAAACAAATGGTGTGACGATACGCACAGGAAAAGTTCCACGAAACTCTGGGCGGAATTTATGTTGTTGCCTAAAATCAGGTAGTGTTTCTTCATCGCCAGTGTACTCCTTTTTGAGGTCGATAGCTTTTTGGACAAGCGTTACACCGCTGGATTTTCCAAAGAAACGGGACAAGTTTGGATTGATAGACATGTTCTGCATGTGATCAGCGAGGCGGACGGATACTATGTCGTCATCATCACTGGTTACGAGATCTTCGAGGGGAGTGGTAGCATAAGGGCTCATGACATGGCTAGTTGAGCCATTGATGTTCCCTTTTTGCCAGGTCTCCCTGTCCAAGGGACCGCCTCCGAGCTCCTGAGAGAAGTCGGCGTCAGGGCAGAGCTAGGTTAGGTTGGGTTGAGCGACGATCACATAGAGCATCTGCAAGGGACCGACCTTTTGCAGAAGCTTCTCCATCTTCTCCAAACGATTCTCCAGGCTCTCGACATATCTAAAGTCATCGTCAACAATAAGTGCCTGTGGTGGATGCGGAAAACCCATTGCTTCACACGTACCCCTTTGGGGGACCTCGTTTCTAGGGCAGTGGTGCGTGAGGTTACTCAAGGAGATGAGAGGGGGGAGCGCGCACCTTTGCGGCCTCTACGTACGTACATTCAAAATTATACGCAATGCAATTGGAACATCGGTTCCCTGGCATCTGGCTTCCATCGCCTTAAAGCGAGCACCCAAAGCCAAAACAACCAATAGCACAAGATCCAGCGGACAAGGCGAAATTCACTGATGAGTACCGGGGGGCGAGAGGTCATGACGGCTGACTCACATCGAACTGCCGCACGAGACGCCCCAAAATTAACGGCGGCCTTGTAGGATCCAGGACAAGTAGTACTTACTCTTCTTGCGTCTACATATGTCACACGCTCGTTGGACTCGTCGTTTTTTGGAGCCTGGCAAGGCTAGGGCGTTATCGTGTTCGTTGTACTCGTCTTCTGCGGATGACATGGTGGAATGGGTATGAGCCCTTCAGTGCGGGTATTGCATAGGCTGTATCAGGGTTCACGTGCCAGTACTGACCTGAGAGAATATTAATGATGTGCTTAAGCCGACGGTATGCGTAACCAGGACCTTACGTCATGCGACGTTGCATGATCATTTTAACAATAAAATATACTTGAACAATCGCAGTACTAGTATGCAACCACAGTCACTTCAAGCTGATCATCAACTTGTCTGCAACAGATCAGCTTAAGCTTTTCGTGTTGTTGGATATCTCCAGTTTCTAAATTTATGCCTAGAGAGTTATTTATTTAATTTGCAAGCAAGCTATTACTAATGGGGATCAGTCCGGTGATAGATAAGATCCCGACGTGGTTTTCCGAATTGCCCCGTGGGTGGTACATGAGGCAAGGGTCATATTGAACACAACACCCTAATCCATAGGAATAACTACCTGGTAATTAAGGTGACTACTATTACAACGTAAATGGACAGCGAGGATGACGGAGTATGACATGCAAGTGCAAATTATGTGTGTGGGAAATGCGAGGAAGGTCGGAGGAGGCGCAGCATGAGGACAAGTAGGTCGCGCGGCAGAGGAGCGAATCCGCACCCTGCAGTATCAGTAGCATGTTCGCCAGTGGAGCATGCGAGTGCTAAAGTACGATAGAAAAGAGAGATAAAACGCAACGGTGCCGCGTGATTAGAGGACACAAGACAATGAGAGAGAGAGAAAAAAAGACACCCCATAACATATGCGAGATTATAGAAGATCCACGTATTGGCAACAAGTCCAGCAAGAAAATCACCACCCTGAGTAGTGGTAGTCGTCTGCCCAACTTCGATTTCGGGCCATCGCGCGTCGCTTGCGCTCATCCCTATCTTGGGTCTCTGCACTCTTAGTAGCGCTGGGATTCTCGCCCATGGAAGTCGTTGAAGCAAGCGGTCGCAACCCACCGAGCACGCCATTGTTCGCACGTCTCGCGTTTGCAGCTGGGTTGGTAGTACTGCTTACCTGCCGCTCCCACAATAATTGCCTCCGCATACTCTCTGACAGCTCTGTGCGAAGCATTATTCGCCGGGTTGTGCGCGGCGTCATGGGTATCGCGGGAGCGGGAAGGTTATATGGATGGCCGAGGGGTATAGGTGCCGTGGATTGTGCAGCAGGAGCCTCCGCCACATGTGGACGTGCGACGCCGTCCCCCGGTGCACGACGCGACATTAGCGCTTGAAGCCTCTGCTGTGCCACACTGCGTGATACCTGGATCTTATCGTCATCGTCATCATCCTCACCACTCTCATCTTCCATTTCTTCCTCCTTTGGGCGTCCCTTTGGCCTATACCCCCCTTTCTCGTTCTCTTTCCCCTTCATTCCAGACGATGGGGGTTTCGAGCTCGACGTGGCAGTGATTTGCGCAGCCAGGGGTAACGCCGCCGAACTTTTACTTGTTTGCAGCCTCACGGGCCCCGCAAACCCACTAGCACTTCTTTGTGGGGTCTGCGCCTGCTCAGCCTGCCGCTGCGCCTGCCGTTGCATCCGCACAAGATCCGCGGTTGACTGACTCAAGCGATACGGATGAGTCGGCGGAAATATTGCAGGGTTGGGGTTCATGAGCTGTGAAAGAAGCCCTGACTGCGTGCGGTTAAGATTCGAGTACGAACGCTTGGGAACCTTTGCGAATAGGTCACGTTGGCGCTGAGCTTCCAGTGCAGCCCCGCGTAGCCCAGTTTCCTTGGCTTCGCGGGCTTTATCCTCTGCGTCCATGTCCTCAGAGGCCCATCCAGAGTCATCCGCATCAGTGGTCTCATAGTCTTCCTCGGAGGTACTGGCCACAACGATGGTTTTTCGCTGAGGGCATGTGCCGTTAGTAGCAGCATTGCTAGCGCCGTTAGTTACAGTGTTGCCAGAGACGGGAGCCGCAGTCGGTCGTGCAGGTTTACCGTTAAGCATAGGAGGGGCAAGCGGAGGTGGAGGCGGAGGCGGGGTGAGCTTCGCCGAGCTCACAGACTTTGACCCGTTCGATGAATTTGAGCCAATATTAAACATTGCACGGGGTTTAGTTTCCTGGATCGAATGCTTGCGCTGAATCGAAGGGCCGATGTGCCTTGCCGAGTGAGTGCGTTTTGCCAAAGGGGGGCGGGTAGACGATCTGCCCAATTCCTTGGCCTTCTTGGGCTTTGTGGTGACGCGATCTTTCTCCTTCAGCTCTTTCATTACGTCTTTGTCATTACCAGTGCTGTGTGAGGCCGCGCTCGACGCATCGCGGCTCTTTCCGCTTTCCGTTGAGCCGTCTCGTTCCGGGGACGCATCATCAGGGCTTTGCTGTAAGAAAAACCTTCCAGAGATCTTTGAGGAGTCGGGGCCCCGGGCCGGAGCTAGGGACGGTAATAGTTGGTCTGGTGGGGGTGACTGCGGGAGCGGCTGTTCCGCATGTCGTTTCATGATTAGTGCGGGCTGGGGAAGCGGCGGTAGAAGGAACGTTGATGGTGGCTGTGAAGCATTTGTCGGTTCTTCGCTGAGGGAGGGAGTCATTGGTGGAGTTGGCTGAGGCGTGGGGTTGACGACGACGACGCGAGGAAAGTAATCTTGTTGAGGAGTAGGAAGCTGAACGGTGGGTGGTTGGGGTATAAGGACACTATTTGGCAACATGTCTATTATTATTCGGCCTACAAACGAAGAGGATTTGGGGCGGAAGGAGGTGCTGAGATGCGGTGCTACGGGTGTGCCTGATGAGAATTGGGGTAGTTCAGGAACTAGAGGAGATGGAGGATGTTGATATACGGATGTCGAATACGTGCAAGGGGGAGTGCCTACATGTGCGGAACACAAGGAGAACGCGAGATGAGCAAATACGAAAAAGGAAATGATCCTCGTACATACCTGAGGGGAAGAAGGTATCTGACGATACTTTGGTATTTGAGAGGGAGTCCGGTGTAGGTGGTAGGTAAGACTGCTGGGCCAAAATAAGCTCACGGTGCCATAGCCTCCAAGAGATATTCTCAAGTCGTCGGCCATCCTGAAGCGATTCCTTGCACTTTGTGAAGACTAGAAAGATAGTTGGAGAAAGGAAAGTGATAAGGGAGGTGAAACGTACTAGTCCATAGAGCTGAGAGGGCATCTTGGCCTTGAAGATCTTTCACTGCATCGGGAGCGACAGAGAGAACAGGAGCGGGTAAGGTTGTGAGCATGGAGATGGGGACTTGTTCCAACAAGATAGAGGACCCTTTGAAGGTGGATGTGAGAGAGAGCTACTTGAAGAGTGAGGTTTCATTGAAACCACTTGTCCCGATTTGCACCTTGTGGCCCTGTGGGTCCCCGGTCCGACCGCCAGCGCAACGACACCGGCCTCATGCCCTGACTCCCCCGATTATTTATTTTTTATTTCCATTCAACAACTCTGAATCATCCGTTAACAAACTTTTTTAACACTAAAATTTGTATTTGAATGCGGCTTGTGAACGAATTTTCAGAATTAGTAAAAGTACAGTAGTCTAGTATGACATGACCCTGAATTCCCGCGGATTCCAAGTGTGGGGTATGCATCAGAGGTAGAACTCCGGCAACGGCATCTCATTTTTACAAGTCCCTTTTTCTAGGTGATATTTCAACCCGTTTGCGTTCAAGTACGTCTGCAGCCACTAAGTTTTCTTCTCTGTCAATACACCGAGCCTAGACTTACTTTGGTACAATCAGCGCGCTAATCAGCGGAGATTAATCAGGCGAGCAAATGGGCGTAATAAAACAAGTGCTCACAGGACAGTTGAAAGTCTTGTCTTTTTTTCGTTGTCGAGGTCGATGCACCCGTTTTCCAGTGCGAACACTTTTGATCTTTTCCTTTCTGGGCGTCTCCACAGGAATAGTTTCCGCGTCATGGAACGTTGCCACAGGAGCCCTTGGTGCAGGATAACCCCACACAAAGCTCATATATGGACCCTCGTTCTCGTGATCTAAAACGCGAAGTATCGGGCTGGGGTTCGGGTACACAGCATTCCCGGCGCTGTCGAATACTACCACATGTGCTTCCTCAAAGTGATCCACCAATGAGTGAAGGTCTCTAAGAGACAGCCCGCAACATGTGAAATCGGAGCACTACGTCGCATGTGTCAGCCCCACACTCAGAAAATAGAGAACAAGAACCGACGATAGTTTGTTCACGCTCTGGCGTGTCTTCGGACCATGGCGACGAGGAACGTGGCAATGATCCGTAGTGTGCGGACATGGGCGCATACGGAGACCATGGGTATCTGAGTTGTCAGTAACTCGGATCCAAATCGAGGGAGCATAGACTTACTGGATCTCTAGGTGTTCGTAACTGTTCATGCTGGTAGTTGCGATGGGAAGATTGACGCGAGTGGGTGTCGATCTAGGCTACTATATAATGACCCCAGTAGTGGGGAGCCGCGGATCACAGCCAGTCTTCACAACGTCGAGTGGTCTACAAGAGAACTGATGAGTGAAAAAGCCTTGATCGATGGTGATAACAAGGAAGACTATAAGTCGGCGCAAAAGAGGCCGTACTGGACTGATAAATTCAGATTACAGGGGCAGTAGACAATTAATTGAAAGTCACCAACAAGGATGAATAGGGCTTCCTTCTCCATCTGGCTCACTGAAATGAAATTTCAGTGGTGCAGGAACTGGGATTCGCCAGTCCTTTGCACTCGGATGAGTCTGCGATCAATCGGACCATCCCCTGCATCACCAGTCATGGCGACAGTACAATTTTCACAAAGACGACGCAGATCAATGTGTTTCATAAATAATCGAGCGACATCGCTCTGCCGCAGTTGGGTAAACACAAAAAATGATTTCAGCTTTGGAACGTGACTGCCCCATATAAACAAGGTCAATTAATCACAAACATCCATCAATAAAGCCGGGCCTCTCTCGGTCCGCCCTTGCTCTCCCCCGAGGCTAGGCAGGGCTGGACCGACTTGCATACTTACGAGCATGACAGGTCTTCCAGCAGCTGATGCACAGATCCCAATCTTCACCACCCTGAAAGAAGTCTATGGCTCTCTCCCGACAGCAGCTAAACAAGCGTGAGTCTAGGCTCTAAGTCTCATGCTAGTCATTTTCATCAAATTCCTTCTTCGCTTGGCCAGTAAACGCTGGGACGACCTTGCCAGAGAATTCGAGATCAAGTTCGGCCATAAACCTACTCATGTCGCACGCGCCCCGGGCAGAGTCAAGTACGTTCACACTCACTCCGTTTCCCACTCCAGTTTCATGTATAACACAGCCTCATTGGTACCATGATCTCATTAGTATAATGCAATGCCGACTTACGGGATACAGGTGAACATATAGATTACGCAGACTTTGGCGTTTTTCCAGCCGCTATAGAGCATGATATTCTCATCGCTTGTGCTCCGCGCCCAGTTGACCGTCATGCACCAGGCTCCGTCGTAGCTGAGAACCTTCATCCTCGTTACACACGCCAGGTCTTCAGCCCGACTCGCCGTCATACGCTTGGCGACGACGTTCCCCTTGACGCTGTGCGCGTCGCCCCTTGGCATTTAGATATCGACAAAACCGAGTTACGGTGGGAGAGTTATGTCAAGGCGGGTTATTATGTATGTGTCTTGGCCCCCTTCTCCACCTTCAGGCTCAGTTTCACTTCAATTCCTCATGGGTTCCCAGATGCTAATTGCCAGGTATAGGGCGTTCTAAATCACTTCTTCTCTCCATCGTCCACATCACCCGTTCCTGTTCCCGTAGATATTCTTGTTACTGGCAATGTTCCTCCTGGCTCCGGTCTCTCAAGCAGCGCAGCCATGGTCGTTTCGAGTACCCTGGCATTTTTAGCAGTCAACGGTATTTTTGACGGGGAAAATGCCCCAACCAAGGGTGAGCTGGTAAATATCGCAATGGAGAATGAAAGACGAGTTGGGGTGAACAGTGGAGGGTGTGTATTTATCTCTACTCGGTCCATTTTTGTGGTAGTTTTCAAATCCACCCCTCAATACTTGGTGCTCTCCACGTAATTGACCGCTACTTTTTTGCAGGATGGACCAATCAGCCTCCGTGATCGCCCTTCCCGGCAGTGCACTGTATGTTTCCTTCGTGCCTTCCCTTCATGCGGAGCCGATCGTACTTCCGCGCGATGCTGTGTTTGTCTGTGCTAATAGGTACATCTAGCCAGTGCAGTCGTCCAAGCCTTCCTGACAGATTTAATCTCGGTGACAGCCTAGTCGTCTCCAACAAGGCGGAAAGCGCTAAACACCAATACAACCTCCGTGTTGCGGAGACCCTTGCAGCTGCCCGCCTCCTCTCTCATCATCTCAATCTTCAAATCGACTCCAACACGAAGCGGCGTCCCGTGACCCTGCGTGAAGTCCTTGCTCGGAAGAGCGGCTTTTACCGAGACGAGCAAGATGTGCAGTTGGAAGATCTGGTGCGGCTCCGGAAAGGATTGGTGGATATACTGGGAATTGCTATGGATTATTTGTTGCCCAAGTCGGGTGATCGAACAGATATATCTGTAGATGAGATGATTGACAAGAGCGGGATGGATGAGGCAGAATTTAGGAAGATGTATCTTTCTGGGGTGGACGGTGAGCTTTTAATGATGCTATTTTATTCATCACTCTAACTTGCTGAATTCCCATGCTGGACCTGTTGTTTGAAATCCACCAGTTGAAACAGCAAACTTTGAGCTATACCTCCGAGCTCGGCACGTTTTTGAAGAGGCGCTCAGAGTGCTCGAGTTTAGGGAGGTCTGCTTAGCTGGAGGAGGTGCATTTTTCCTTGGGTCCGTTTTGTGACGATTAAATAACACTAACTGCATGGCCTCGACGATGCTGATCAACATATCGCTCGTCAACCAGGCAACGAAGAATCCAAACTCCAGACCCTCGGTAAGCTCATGAATGACTCGCATGATAGCTGCCACAGGCAGTTCGACTGCTCCCATCCGAAAGTGAATGACCTTGTCCGCGTCGCGCGGAGTTTTGGGGAAGTCGGCAAGGGGAGAATATATGGGAGCCGTATGACTGGTGCGTTTTTTTATACACCCTATTCTCCTCCATTTTGATGCGCTTGAAGGCGCTGGCTGGGGCGGTTGCACCGTCTCTCTCGTACATCGAGAAGACGTGGAAGCGTTTATCACACATGTGAAGAAAGAATATGCGCCATATGAGGGTATGAGCGATGAGGACCTTGCAAGCTGTGTGTTTGCGACAGAACCGGGGATGGGCGCGTGTGGTGATTTTTTGGTTTTGGTTTTGACTGTTTTGGGGTGTGCTGATGTTCTTTGGACAGTGTTCAAGTTTATAGATTGACAGCCGGGCTGGAAAACTGGTCAGGATTCGATCGTTAATTATCTGCTTGCAGTCTTTTGATTTTACAGACTATACGAGGGCACCGCTCAGGGAGGTCTACATCGTGAGGGACTGTACTTACTAGTGTCGGGGACTATAGGAACTTTGTCGTATGCTAGCTTCTCCTTTACAAAGTGAAATCAGATGATTTCGCTCATGCGTTCAGATAATAAACCTGACATGTGGGTTTCCATGTGGAGACAGCACAGCAGCATGGTCAGATCAGAATGAAAAAAGAAACATCTATAATAGTGCGTGCACTGATGTCATTAAATCTTTCTAGGAGCTGGTCAGGACTTCTGAAGTATAAGGTGTCATTTAAAAGATCATTCGCGCTCAGTTGGAGAACGCTACAAATTATCTACTAGGCTTGTATGTGATCGAGAGGCGCAGATAAATGCCTTCAAAATTTAAAATGACTACGGCGTACAAAGTCCTTTTAAATTTGTAATGACGATGAAGCATGTGCGCCTCCGAAAGTAGTGTATTAAAATGTAGTGAGGTACTTGTGCAATGACATGATATCACATAAAAGGAGGTTCTGCTGCACGACATCCAAGGCAAGGTCGTGTATAGGTTGGTATCATCAAGTTGCAGTCATTCTGCAAGATTGTCCGTGATGCAGGATTTCACTGGGCATGGTGCCATATATGCTGCATTGACAAGAATGACAATGTTGAGCTCCAAGAACCGCTCAATTCCACGTTCGTCTGGTGTTGCCAGTCAGTACTGTCGGATGTCGCGCCTTCGTCAAAATCTGGCGCACTGGCAGAGAGCGATTGGATCAGCCCTGAGGCCTGAGCCAGCAGTCCGAGAATTCCTGGCTTCAAAGTCATGCATTTCTATCGGAAGGATTAGACCTCATATATTATATCTTGATGGTAACTCTCCGAACCACGAGGATGCCGTTGCAACCAAGCGAGGGTTGGGAGATGCGATGGGCGTAGATCCACAGGCCATCCGTTGCCTTCCATCCCAGGATGAGAGGCACTCGGGAGAAACTCCAATGGGCGTCGACGCGGTTCACTACGGTGCAGGAGGACTCATCGCATAAGTACTCGTATATTTGATAGTTCAGCTACGGCTGCTACGCGTAAATTATGGCGAAAACTTACCAGTAACCAAAACGCGCTCGGGTGGCTCCGAGAGAGTTGGGCGTCTGAACTGGGTCGGAAGTTCAATTATTACACGTGGTTGGTATTGTCCCACAAACTGCCTCAGCTGCTCAACACGCATGATTATCTCTGTCCAATCCTTTTGTGAATGGATAATTATTTACACGTCGGTGTTGCCAAGGTCTAGTCGCACGAGACGTCTTAAGGGAAGTTCTGTTACTCATATTGTCATGGATTGAAGTAGCCACATGTGGTCGCGGTCAGCTGGTCCATCATCGGCCTCGGGACGCCGCTCGACATAAGCCGCGTGTTCCAGCTGATAGGCTCACGGGTTTGATGATATCACTATACTGCACGACTACCACCTTCGCGCTGCAGTGATCAGATAAGATCTTGGAGTTCTTCATCTTTCAAGTTCTGCGAAGGGGATAGCAAGCACCATGATGGAAAAGCGTTATCAGGGCGAGTGGTTGTCTCTCTCGTCAGCATTAACCCCGCCACTTGCTGTTGAGGTGAGTGTTCTGCCAGTGATTGTTGTGGTCTGGGTCTACAACTCTGTGGATTGGCACGAGTTTAAAGGGTGCCGGAATGAATATTGAGTGAAGACTGATGATCATTGACTCATCAACGCACAGATCCTCCCGCATGGCGTGACCATCCATAGGATCATCGTACAGGTGGAGGGAAAGGTCTGTGCTGCATCTCTGTTGTGACTATACTACTGACCTAATACTACTTTTCGCATATTGTTTGAATCTGACAATACAAATTGTCCACCATCATTCTCTTCCTCACCATTCATCGAACACAATCCGAATTAGACCCATGATATTCTCATCGGTCCTGAAAATCCCAAAGACTACGAGACATTCAAGTACACCAACACCATCATCGGACGGTATGCCAACCGGGTGAGGGTTGGGGAGCATACGGTGAAGAAGGATGGATTCGAGAGCTCGGTAAGGCCCATTAGCAATGGTATGTCCCATATTGTCGATCTCTTCCTTCTCTATTCTAGTATTTAGTCTCAAATCCCATCCTTCCGCTCCTCAAACATGTACCTCTGTCTGACCCCATCTTACCAGAATCCCCTGAAGTTTCTTTGCACGGCGGTCTCGTGGGATTTGATTTTGCAGTTTGGCAGCGCCTGTCCCTCGAAAATGCCAAGCTCTTCACACCTGCGGAGATCCGCACTATTCAGAACTCCTCTACATCCGAGCCATCTGATAATACAGCTATCTATGCATACACATCAGAAGACGGAGATCAAGGTTATCCAGGGGAGTTGTACCTCGAGACGCTCGTTGCGTTGCTCCCTCCTGCACAAGGTGAGAAAGGAAAGGTCGGAAGCATAGTGATCTTGTACAGGGCGAGGTTAACGAACGAAGGCATTACTCCCATTAATTTGACACAAGTATGTATCTGAATCGTCTCAAACAAACCAAGTGCTGATCCAATTTAGCACTGGGGATTCAACCTCGATGCAAGCTTGCAGGAGGATGGAAGCGGGAAGGATAAACTTTCAGTGAAGAATCACAGGCTAAATATTAGGGTGCGCCGGGCGTCGTACATCTGTCACTCTATTTTTTGGAGCTGATAAACGGCCCACATCGTGACATCCTAGGCAAGCCACACTGCTGAGCTTCTTCCAAACAGTCTCCCTTCTGGAAAATACTGCCCAGTCGGTGGCACAGTGCACGAGCATAACGACAAACTAATCAAAGAGGGATATCCGAACCATGGGTATGACCACTACTATCTTCTCGCTCCTCGCCCATGCGAGAAACTCGTGCCACACCGTATATCTGCAAAAGAGTTTGATACTGCGAAAGCAGGGGTGGAACTGAATATCGTCAAAGAGATATTCGAGAGCACGAATGAACCGGTGGTCCAGTTGAAAAGCGAGAAATCGAGGTTGAAGGTCGATTTTGATTCGAATCGTGTGTTTGCATCTTAATTTGCGCCTACTCGTGTTAATGTGACGCGCAGAGGCTGGTCTTATGTTCTATACGAACAACCATCCGAACAAGCAGTTTCGAAAGAAGATCCATGGCGGTTCGGGAATCAAGGACGATGGCTATATCAACGGCTGTACGTCCCATCCTCTCCTATGTGATTTTCACTGAGTCTCCTTTCAGCCGCAGCATTCCTCGAGTTTCACGAGGTATGTCACTTCTTTGCCATTTTCTCTGGGCCTTCAATATCCTCATCTGTGCTCCTGTTTTATTATTCTACGTCTACGGCATTGCTGACTTTGTTTAGCCACTCTCTGCTTTCCTCCACCCCGAAGCGACACCGAACAGTACAGACACGCTTCTCACGTCCAACGAGATCTACAACAATTTTGTCCGTGCAGATATTTTTGTGGATAGCGAGTGAGTTCGTGGGGGGTGATAGGTGGAGTAATCCCCGACTCGATCCGGGTTTTGTTGGCTAGAAACGTACCCAGCCAGTTTGTAAGAAAGTCTGTATTTTTTACTTGTCTAACATACGATTTGTATGTTTAGATCCAAGCAACATCTGGTAGTGACGCACAAAAGCAACGAATCCGAAAACGTATGCGACGTTGAACCTCGAGCACATGTACTGGTCCGTAGTCGTATATGGACGGTACTGGCAGCCTTCTACAGCTTCGGGGTTCCTGAAGTAGCTGCCGGCGGATGGCATGAAGGGACCATGTAGCATGTCAAACAGGCCTTCGGCTGGTGGGTTGACAGAGACTAGATCCGTGTAAGAGGCTGCCGCGCCATTGCCACTGTCAACTTAAAAAAATTATCTGTCATGTTCAACCTCGTGCAGAAGCTGAATGAAGAGTATCAAAATTGCCATACTGCTGATCCTGCGTGATGCGAACGGAACGTGTAGCCTACATCAGTTTGCATCTTGAGGTCAAGTCAGTATTTGTTTTCAGTCACGTGATGTCATCGCGTCGACTTGAACATCGGCGTCAACTGCTTCTAACCACCCTCTCCGTTTTGCGATCTTTGTTCGTTTCTCCATTTTACCTCTTAATCACCTGCAATCTAGCAAGTACATATTTGACGCAACACTCAAAAATAAACCTCTATCGGCACCCAAAATGATCCCTCCAGAGATCCAAGCCGCTGCTTGGGCATTTCTTCTAGACACGCTACTTCGCTTTTTCAGCACGCGTGTCACGCAGACTGTGTACGCCCTCCCGTATCTCACACCTTATCTACTCCTCGGACCTAGTTCTGCTTATCCACACTCGAAAAATGTCGTGCTTCCAGAGGATTTGGTCAACTTTCAGCCATCAATTTCAACATCAATAGTCACATCTTCTCCTATCTCTTCACACGAGACACCTACTACAACATTAACACCAATATCTCCAACCGTGATACCTTGGGTTCTCGACCCGCCGGCGGAACCTGACCACGCTTTCTGGCTTCACAATCCACCCCTAGGTGCACCGCACCCATCGCAGAAGCGCATCCGCAATGTGATATTCCCTTCCTGGGTGCATCAACAGACACCCGCTCCTGGCGAGAAGCAGCATAAAGCACTCGCCCCTTTCTCCCCGCGCATAATCACCTTCTGTCCTGTGCTACTCTTTGTCCGTTATGTGCTCACTTTGAGTGCAGCATACCTCATACTATCTGTGAGTCCTATACCTTTGAAAAGGCTCGCCTCAATCCTCATTTTCTGCACAGGTTCTCGCGATACTCGTCGCTGCACCATTTCAACATTCTTCGGAAATTGTAGTTTGTGATGCACTGCTTGTCAACTCTGGTGTGACGAGCCTTATGAAAAGGATCTATAGGACGATGGAACCAGGTGCTGCAGTCGCTCGGTGTGTCGTGGCGTTTCCCATGGGTGCCCTCCGTAGGTCGTGGCCTATCATCAAAGAAGTAACATCTAAGCTCGGATACTGTCTCCGCACTGGTACAGCGCGCCTCGCCCAGATTCTAGTAGCGTGCTTCAGCAAGGTAGCGCACACGCCATCTAGCGCTGCTCATTGCATCGCTATGTTCATGGTGACTGCACGTAGGTGGCCGCTCTTCATAATTCACAGGCTACATGGGTTGCTCGCTGCATGCCTCTGGTGGATCTCAATAGGTACCAAGGCAATTCACCATATCGTGCAGAGGAAACCAGCTATGAAAGCACAAATTCCAGTCATTACCATAACGCCTGCTGAGAACGACACGACGAACGCATGCGAGAGCGTCGATATTGCCGCGCTGCTGGAGGAAATCAGTGATGGAACTACTGGACTCGAGCCGCTTCTGGGGGACGCAAACCCGGGATCCGAAGATTATCCCGAAGATGACGTCGTCGATGAGCCGCAGATAGATGAACCACTGCTCGATGCATCTTGCGGCCAGGCCAGTGGTGAAGAGGACTTTTTGGTTGTCGGACAGCACACCTTATCGGGCGAACAGGAGATGCACACCAAGTGCCCAAATCACGAAATCAGGCCAGACGCTCCTGACGTTACCCTGCCTGGCACGATCACCGGAAACCCCGAGATTCACGACATCCGTTCACGGGATTCTGGAGGCCCAGAGGTAGTTAAAATGGACGGTCCAGACGCCTATTCGCCACTAGTGTCTTCTGATGAAGCAACGGCGACAGCCTCAATTCCTTGCGGGGCGGGGGGTTGCCCTGTTACCCGACTGGTGCCAAAGGAAAAAGCTCCTGATGAGCAGTCGACGGACTCGGAAGGCGGCGTCTACCAAAAAACTATTCCTGGCAGTGCCGAGCTTGGAGCTATGAATCAGGAGGACATTAATCATAATCAGGATATTCTCAATCTGTGTGTCGTGATTGATGTCTCTGAACCGAAATGTCCTAGTCATCGTCCAGGGACTACGTCATCAGCGGATGAATCCCCCAGCGGTCTAGCTGTGGAAAGTATGGAGCCCTCCAGGGCTGTCCATTCCCCACTACCGGCGTATTCCTTGACGTCTAGCCACAGCACGGCCTCTGAACGGACATTGATTGTCCAAGGCGAGAATGGAGAGCGGCTTAACACTCCCACTGTTTCGTGTCAAGAGAATATCGATCAACGCAAAGACGACAACCCCAATAAAATATGCTTCGCGCCGGGTAATGAAACGTTCATGCCCGAGGTGATTATGGAAACGAAAGAGTCAGCCTTCATCCCCCTTGTTCCCCCCTCTTCGGCTCCACGGATGACGAACATCGGAGAGGGCAGTTTATGTATGACGATGCCGGAGGCTTCGATACCTGGCGAATTTCCCTCTGCGCAGCTGTCTGCACACAACGTTCAACCGTTAGCATCTCCGAGCACCAAGGGGTTCCCTTCAAGTATTAAGGAAGACCCTACAAAAATAGTGTCAGACGACAAACTTTATTCCAACTCCAATCTCAAGGAGCCAAGCAGTGAGATATGGGATTTTCCAAAATCGGGAACGAACGCGCCATTTCACCGGTTCTTGTCGACATCCATCCACGCTCCTTCGGGACAGTCATCAGAACAAATTGATTGTATTGGGGGAGCCATCAAGTCCAGCCTTGAAATGCCCCGGTCGGGAAGACCGCCACATGTAGTTTTTAACAAGAATTCCTTGAATTATCGGGCGGATTCCTTCACACCGCAAGGCTTGGTTCTGAAAAGTACGTTGTCGAGCTATGACCCGCCTCTGCGACTCGTTGGACCAGGCCTGGAACAAGGCGACCACGCTTTGAATGTGAACCTCCCAAACCCGACCTATTCAAGGAAGTACATGGCAGATCTGCCTGATCACATCACAAAGGGCTACGAACTGCAGCCCTCGCACTCTGCCGGAGCCTATGCGATTCATCGAGATGTCTACCCTCGGATGGCCGTTTCGAGCTCCAATCATATAACGACTCAAAGAGCTCCTTCAACACATGTGCCCGTCCCAGATTGGGCAGCTGAGGCTGCCGCGGACCGAAGGTCTGTAGACATGCATATCTCCGCGCCGAAAGTGTATCTGGGAACGCCAGCAGCCCGTGCGTCCTCGTTGCACCAGCCCTCAGGAACAACAACACTACGCATGCCCATTCCGGCGGATCTTTTCAGTCCAGCTCCCCAACGTGTCGCATCCAAAGTGGCTAGGTGGGCAGCCGAAGTAAACCGCGTGCGAGAGCCTGCAAGTAGTCAAACTTTCGAGGGTTCTAGTCTCGATACGCAGGTCAAGGGTTGTCGTCAGGGTGCTCAACAGAGACCGCTTCTTCTGAACCGTAAAGCAAACACAACGTTATCGCGGGACGATACGCCAGCTGTTTTCCCAAGCGCCTCTGGAACTGCTTATCATGGTCAAGGGCTAGTGTCTTCCGAATTTGCAAAACGGGCCGTTGAAATGCGCGATAAAGAGCACACAAAGTACAGGAATTTCCTATTAAAAACGTTCGACAAAGTATTAATGAGAATTTCAGGGCTGTCCAGGGACAGCACAACTCTTACTACGAATCCCTGTGCACAAGGAATATGGAGGATATTATACTGGAGGCGAGATGCATCAACGCGAATATGGGTATCGGAAGGTCGCCTTCGAACGGACAATCTCCTACCACAGTGAGCGACATCAGCCTGAACGAGTGGTTTAGTCGGGCAAGGGATCCGATCTCTGGAGACGACATCGAGAGGATGATCCGTATGCTCGAAAGGGGGGGCTGACATGTAAACTTCCGACGAACCATGTTTCCACGTCTCGCGGTCATTCAGCCGTCATGATTGTTGGAATAACTTTATCCTGTGAACAGTACTACTAGTAGTGCCGGTGCGGTTCTGTGTGGTTTTTACCGCCTTTTGTTTTGTATCAATGAAGCCGTGCACTGCATACTGTATAATATTGCCATACCTTGAAAACAAATTATATCAGTGCGATCCGTCAGACCTCAGATAGATCTGAGGGGATCGTTGCTTCTCGTAGAAGTGCGGTTCGCCAACGATAAGTCGGGTACGAGGGTAAGTAAGTTCACAGTTCCTTTTTAGGAAATATTCACACTCCGCCGTTGCTCGTCGAAACCTAGTCCGAGAGGCACGCGTACGCTGTCCAGCTCGACGTCAAGACTCATTTCAAGGCCCTTCCTGCCCGTCAAATCCTTGTGAGTATTGTTCACATCACCTGGGGTGTACTAGGATGCAAAGAAGAGTGTCAGAAACTCCTCATGGCTGGATGAGCTACCTCCCACTTGGATGACATGACTGACTCTGGTCTTCCTAGCCGGACGAGTGCGAGATCATCATCGCAGTACGTTTGATTCGGATTCCTACGTGTCCAACCCATTGTTAAATTCTCTTTCAGCTTCACAATTTCATTCAATTAGCCCAGCATGATTATCACTAAACAAAACAGGCGCACCATCTACGAGAACCTCTTCAAGGGTGGGTTATTGGCATGCAGGCCTTGCTATGGCTTTCCAGAGCTCATTATCAGTTGATCTCAGAGGGTGTTCTGGTCGCCAAGAAAGATTACAATGCGCCGAAGCATGAAGAGCTTGAAGTCCCAAACCTCCAGGTCATCAAGGCCATGCAGAGCCTGACCTCCAGGGGCTACGTTAAGACTCAATTTTCGTGGCAGTGGTATTACTACGTTTTGACCCCAGAAGGTGTTGAGTATCTCCGGGAGTGGTGCGTAGTCACGCTATGCAGTATTTACCCAGACTCACGGACTGATAGGCTACACCTCCCCAACGAGATCGTTCCTTCGACTCACAAGCGGGCTGCTCGCCCTCCGCGCCCGGCAACTGTACGCCCTGGTGGTGGCGACGGTGCTTACCGCGCACCTCGCGGCGATCGCGACGATTACCGGAAGAAGGAGGGTGGTGCGCCCGGCGATTACAGGCCATCATTTGCAGGTGTTGGTCGGGGTGCACCTAGAGAGTAGGCGGCTGGTTGGTGCGAGGTGCTATAAGTTCGGTCAGAGCGCTAGAACTTGCATCCCACGATGATCGCAAAATTTTGTATGACCATGTTCCATGCATGACTATACTATGCTTTCCTTCGCGTTCCTTCTCATTTGTCCACTTCAACTTCAGGAACTAATTTCACTACCATTCTCCAAATAACTCCACGACGTTGCGGATGTCCAGAGCAACCTCCTTATCCCTCATTACGCTCTCTCGGAAGTCGACTATTTGCTTCGAACTGGAACTGTGGTCTGTCGTTGATCAAATATTACCACCTGCTGCCAAAAGACGCACCTTGTCTTGCTGCAAGCCCTGGACCCGCTGACAAACACCTGAGACTGCATTGACACCAACTTATCTAGGATACCTGAGACTCCTGAGTCCTCCAAAACATCTTCAAGCTGAACGTTCCCCTCGAACATTCTCAACTTTTTTATCTGCGATGGCAGCTCAGTCATGGCATATCCCTCTAGATCACCGCCTGTCTGGAATGCGTCTTGAAGAATGTTCATGGCTTCCTCATGCTCAGGCGTGACAGCTCGGAAAGTCCCAGATTTTGCGCTCTTAGCCTTCACACCGCTTGGCTGTTCTGAAAAGGTGTGATAATCGGTGACAAACCAGACCAGCCGAGGCCCTGAGTCGTCATCGAGCACTGAACGAAGAGTAGAAACAAGCGATGCCGCACACCACGCGAGGTTTTCCACCGGGACGCGTTCTAGCCTCCAATGCACCGCAATATAGGGTCTTGTGTGGCTTGCTAATCTTTCCGCAAGCTCAACAAGCGCATGGGAATACTGCAGGTCTATGTTGGACTCCGGGAAGATTGGGTGGCGCAGATCCCACTCGATGGCTAACACGTCAGATCTCCGCAGCGCGGCAAGCTCGTCTGAGAAATATTCCACGGAGTCCACAGCCTCTGAGAGAATCTGGATGACACGCTGGCTTGTCGATGGCCTAATTAAATTGTTGCGATAGAACCTGAAGGAAATCATAGATGAGCTTTGATGAAGTCTGGGAAATCTGGAGTGTAGGCAGGAAGCGACCTTGTGGTCCGCAAGGCCATAATCGATGGTGAAATCGTCGTCAATGAGTGGATCGGGCAGTGAATCTTGTTCGCCACTGTTGCTGACGCTGAAAGAGATAACTCTGCTTGTAGGTAAGATGGGGCGAGTTTTACTCCAATTGTCAAATACAGTGAAAGGCAAAGTATTGAGAGCGGGGAGGGCGCTTCTGAGTAGGTCCGCATCGTAATATGAATCGAGTGGCCATTTGGAGCAAGCCCCTATGCGATTGTTGCCTACATTCGGGAGAACGAGAGTGCGGTTCAAACTACTTGCGAGAATAGCTAATTGGTGGAGATGCAGATAGGCTTTCGGTTCTCGCTCAGCGATGCGAAGGGGAAGAAGAAAGCGACAAGGGAATGAAGTACAAATTGATTTGTCGAATTCGACTGCGGCAGCACTGACAGCTGGAGCTATACCGCGAACGCCTGTATGTTCAAGTTCTGAAACATCATTAGATTCCGGAATTCTGGTGACAATTGGGGGCCATTTGAGATGGGATCGTGAAACTGTCGAAGGAGATAAATCGTGATGATGATCATCGGGTTCGTGGATACCATGAAGAACATCGTGGAGCAAGGTTCTGTCAATCACTTTTGGTGACGGTGAACGTACTCGAGTTGGACCTATTCCAAAATCTGTCACGGTGGTGTTTGATGGAGTAGGTGACGTCCATGTACGTCGCGACGCCGATTTTGACAGCGAGATGTAGAGAGTCCCGGTTACGAGAATTGCAACAATGAAACCAACAGATTGTAGAAAGTTGGACGGCAGACTCCTTGGACCACGATGCCGCTGTTCTAACCTTGGAGACGGCGAACGCGCGAGATACGAGGAGGAATCTGTCCTTTCTCGCAAGCGTTTTGACCTTTTGAGAGGATGATGCATGGTTAAACTTGTACCAAGTCAAAGTCACAGTTGAACGTTCATGTCGTAGCCTTGAGACTCCACTAGGAATCCGAAACTTGAGCAGTAGCAAAACATCTTCAAAACATGTCAACATGTATGTGGTAGGCTCAGCTCCTGAAGATATGCGAAGAGCGTATTACATATTCTACAAATTTATAGGTAGAGTACCACGGATATATAGCCCAGCAGATATAGCCTTAACATGCTCATCGTCAGAACAACGCTCCACACCTGATGACTTCAACCTACTCACCTAATTCCTTTTATTCTTGGGGGTGCGCTCATACGCATTACCACTCGAGCCCGCTTCTTCTACTTCATGAATCACTCCCACGTTAGGGACGCCACCCGCAGCAAGTCCATCGCTATGTCCGTCTCCTTCCGGATGATGCATCCTTCTCTGACGTGGACAATTACTGTGTTGGCAGTCAGAGTCAGAGTCTGAATCTGATGATTCTTCCTCGGATGATTCGTCAAACCGCCTAGGCTTGTGGTATATGCAGCAAACTAGGGGGCAGTCAAGTCAACTTTGCCACGACAATTCAAGACTGGACGCACTCACTTTTTGACTTTTTCTTTCCGCACCCCTCATTATCAATCACGTCTTCATCCCATGCAACTCGTTGACGAGTCTTGCGTGGTTCCCCCCGTAATCTAAGTGTTCCCCCAACCCCAGGTTGGCCTACGTCATCTTCTGATCGTGGCTGCGAATCAAGTAGTGTTATCGTCCGCGATCCGTCAGCGGGTGCAGATGTGTATGCTCTTCCCTGAACGGTCATCGTTGATCAGGGACAATGTTACTTTCAGTAAGTTGGAAGAGATAGAAGGGACAACGTGTTGTCCATCTATAATTTTTACATAAGCAGGCAGTGCTCTGTTTCATAAACTTCCGGTGACATCATGAACAGAGCGGTATTCCAGTTTCAACTGTATTGAATGATAATCATTAAATCGACATGCAGTACAATTACAACATAACATGAAATCGTGGGGTATGATGAGTTGTAATGGATGCGACGCAAATAGTACAAATTGTCCGAACACGATGCAGCGGAACGAAAAAATGCTGGTCATGCAACGATCCACGTTGCCAAAAGATAATCATAAGTCAGGGAGACGATAATCTCAGATTAGCCATAAACGACCCTAAGATACGATCCGGTCAGTTTCGCGGCCCGATCCATCAAACTTTGACTGCTTACCCCCTGGCGGTCGTGGATATAGGTTTAAAATCTGTTCGGCCAGATTCAACGAAATGACGGAGGACTTCCGCCCAATCGTCTCGCGAATCCCACGAGATTTTACTAGGTGGGTCGACTTCCACGGGCATGACTTGAGAAATGCCACCACACTGTACGAGTATAACAAGGGTTCCGATTCCCCCACTGCGGCGACACCGTTCTTCTCGTCGGCTGATATCAGCGGCCACAAGGGGATCATGACTTGTTACATATGTCCGAGAGACTATATGGGTATTTGCTACTGAGAAACTGCGTGTCCAGCGGAATCAGTATAAGCTATCCTTTTTAAGTCCGGTGGCCAAAACTTACCGGTATAATGATTCGGCGTGAGCATTGTAGTTCAGCTCGATAAGCAACGCACTTTGCCGAATATTGGCAGGCAAGCGCTTTAATTGAAGGGCTTGGAAGCCGGCCCATCCGAGAAGTGAAGAATGTGTTGAGGTAAACTTGCGAAGGTACTTTGCCAAATTTTCATCAGGGTATGCAGGCCCGATGGCCTGCTGTTTTGCACCTGACATCTGAGCAGCGGTGTGCTGACAGATAGTCTTGTGAGAAGGCCAATGCGATTTTTGGCACTCAGGGGACTGTAATTTTGTGTTAGAAAAATCTCATGTCAATGGAGACTGGGTAACTTACACAATACTGGGTGGTCATCTATAACGACGTGCGTGGTCAGGGGGATGACGATCGAAGGGAAGGGAAGGGGCTTACACAACCACCACAGAGTCTGAACTTCTGGGCAACTGGGTTTTCAACTGCACCGCAAGTATCGCAGATGCGATAGCCACGTTGCTTCTGGTGTGCATGAGGAGGAGCTGAATAGTAGTTGGCTGCTGCTGGTGCCATTGTAGTAAGAATGAAATGTGAATAGCTCGGATGGCTTGTTGGCTAACCTCCGCCATTGTCTTGCGTATTTTATAGCTGGAAGAGCTGATGTGTATGTCCATCTTGGGCGAGCGTGTCAAGAAGTTATTGCGATCTTGGTGGAGAACAAAAAAGTAGGTCTGGTGCTTTTTGTCTTCAATGTATCTGAAAGTGAGACCCGGCAAGGTCTTTTGTGTCTGTAGTCAAGGAATAGATGCGGATATGCGAAAACAGTGCTTCCTAAATGCCCAATAACAATAAAGCAATGAGAAACTGAAATCAGTGACCGATAATCTAGTGAGCAAGACAATTAGCTCAGAAAGGAAAGGAAGCGAGGGGATAAATGTTTGTATTTATTTGCTATAATCCATTTTTGGACATGCCGTTAGTGCTAATTGTTGCATGTCGGTGGCGGCGTGATTCGTTGCAAAATATTGCATGGAACGTCTTCTCACAACTTTGACAGCAGATCTGATCTATCATCCAACCAAAATATCATATCGAACACTTGCGCCCAACTAATCTAGCAACTTCAAAGGAGAGCCTTTACCCGCAATCTCGGACACGAGGCACGGATGGATCCTGTCCAGTGTTTCAACTGGTTAGCTCTTGCCAAAAACTCGTAAGGATTTCACAGCCCTCCATGAACCATATCGCAATTAGCCTTCGGCTACTCTTTGAACCTTATTCCTTTGTCCTGTGCTCTCCTGGGCGCCATCTCTAGAAAAGACATTCGGAAATGAAACCCTGTTCAAGGTTCTTGCGAGGAACTTCGGCTCAAAGCAATCGGACGATCCTGCTCTGTTCACGAGCATTTCGTATCGTCTCCAGCCCATGATGGCCCATCTACTCGAGGGCACTTAAGAATGACATTAATCGACGTCGGCATGGCACCTTTTGTCTCCTCCGCGCGGGTTCTGTGATCTGGATCAGAGTCTACCTCTATCAAAAGGTTGTCAGTCTTCGATGCAGTGCAAGCAGCTTACCAGAGCCATTCCTTTGTGTCCATGTTCTATATCCAGGTGCTGACCCGTTAACTACTCGTCCCACGATGCTTAGAATCATGCTGGCTGGCATATGAGTGGCTATGTTTATGAGGAGCGGAACCGACTGAGTTGCCCAACTGGGTATGTCAACCATAACCATGCCTTCGAGTTCAGTTTCAATTTCCTGACTTGGAGATAATATTCAAAACATCATTCGACGCTCCAGACGCAATCCCTTTAACGGCAGGATCCCGTCGCAGTCAGCGGCTTTAGAAGGGCCTATGATGGTTTATTGTAAGCCCGTGGCTAGCTTTGCTTCTACTCCACGGATAATTCGAGTAGGTGACTACGTCACGCTCTTTGCTCCAGTCAAACTGGCACCGACTCCAGGTTTATGGCGTTGCTGTCGTACCACTATTCCTATAATGTCAGAGATCCTTGACAATTTGCTCTTTACCTGTAATTATGGCCGGCTCATTGGTACGCTCTGATATGGAAGTTGCACCGAAAGCTTTGATGCCCCGGGCACTTCCTAACGTGGCACAACTCATTGATGCTATGACGTAGGACCCGGTGAGCAAACATGGATTTTGCTTTGTCACTGTAAGCTGGCTAACGCCCCACAACGCTCGACTTCAATGTTGGAAGACGCTGTCTATCACAAGTACGACACTTGAACTAAACCCGTGTAATTTAGAAGAGACGACAGTCTACAATTATGTTGTTCGTCTAAGTGAACGCAGTTCATACAAAGTAATTGAAGTGGGCATGTCTCCATACAGGGGAAAAGAATAGTGAGTCAGAATAATGACCCATAAGTTGAACAGGTGCATGAATGCCGATACTCATGCTATGCCAGGATGCCATTCAACGCAATCTACTGTGGTGTATGCTCTATGACTGCCTCGGCAGTTTTGTCCCTCACGCCTTTAAGGAAGCGTACTAGATCCGTCCCGCCAGTGCCCTTCAGCACTTGCTTCCCAGCCTCCGGAGCTTCTGGATTTGCGCGCTCGAGCTCCGTTCTTTCACGAGCAGCCGGCGCAATAATATAAATTGCCACGATCTTGATATGCGCATCCCTAAACTCCTTCACCGACTGCACTGCGGAATTGTACGCGTCTAAAAGCTCTACATCAGGCTTCAGTTGCGTCACGAATGTCCGCACAGGCCGCAGGTTCGTGCTGAGGTGTCGCAAGAAATTGCGGTGGTGACGCGGCATATAGGTATGCATCTTTCTTAACAGCGTCCGTTGATCCGGCGTAACACCACCTTCGACCACATTACAATTGTCCAGACCGAGAAATACGTCTAGAGCATGTATCAGGGTGCTCTGCCCTGCACTTGGCCCTGAGAGGTGGGTAGGCTGTTCTTCAACACCTTCGAACGCCCATTTCCTGCCGGCAGGATCGGAGTCCACGCCACGGAACCACGGGCGGATGGAGTGATAAAATGTGTAAGGGTCACAGCCCTTGCGGACATCGAGCAGGATGGTCTGGAGGTCGCGCACAATTGACGCAAGCTTGTGGAGGTATGCGGTGATGCGCCTGATAGCTATCTCATCGCTGACGAACAATTCGTCCATAGTCGCACGCATAAGCTCAAGAGCCTCGACGCCACGAAGCTCTATGCGGGCCGAAGCAAGATAAAATTCTTGCTCGTCTATGGTACCGGAGAACGTGTCCTGGCTGCGAAGGTTGTCCAGAGCGGGGGGGTCGAATCCAAGCTCGTTTTGGGCCCTGGGGCGGATAATGTCCCAATTATAGAGGACATTGTCAGAGTAGGTAACAACTGGTGGTATCTGCAGATGACTGGATATGGCGACGAGGGGGACAGAAATTGGTTCCGGAATAAGCACGGCCGAAGACAGCGGGAGTGTGTAAATGTAAAAATGCATGATGAAGGTGAGAACATGGTGCGCACGCCGAAGTAGCAGCTCGGAGTGTGTGAGCTCGGACGTGGGGAGAACAGGCAGCTGATGGTGTGTGAGTGAGAAACAAAAATTACGGAGGCCCGTGCTAACCTGTCGAACGAGTTCTCGCCATGACTCAGATGAGTTTTTCTCCTCGATCGTCAGGCCTGGTTTGACAGCGAGCTGCAGCTTTTTCTGCATAGCAGAATCTAGTGTTGCCTCCCAGGGTTCCCATTGCACTGAGAGTCTGCTTAAAGGAGGATCTGGGGGCATGAAACCCGTTCGAGTATCAACATCGAAATCGTGTGCAGCAAGAGTGGAAGTATCGATGTGTCCCTCCTGTACGCCGAGCAGGAAGTCCTGACGAGGCTGGAGGAGGAAGTGATCAGGGGGTAGCATATCGGATGGCTGCTGACTGGACATTTTGTGAGGGGGGGAGCTTTGAAGTGATTCAACAACCAGAGTTGAGGAATGTAGATGAGTATGAGATTATATGGTTCTCATAAGCAACAGCTGCCAGCAATTGCTCATACTGACTAGGCCCGAAGTATGATCCGAGCTCACGTAAAAAATTAAAATCCATTCTTTGCGAAATTTGAAAGCATCACATGACTGGCCAAGGAATGATGCTATTCAGTGCTGGATATGGAGAAAATATGTCCTCAGAATTGCCTCAGAATTTCACAAAGTGGTACATAGGTGTAGGTATGGCAAGCTTCGATCCAAGGCTTACTTACCAGGATAATAGCATATCAGCCGCATTAAATATTCAACACCCTAGCTATACCCGTCATGTCTTGATCGTATTTTTGGGATCTAATATTATTAATACTGCTGTCACACTTGCAGAAAAACAATAATATGGTTCTGCTAGGTTCTGTCTGTCACTCCATTCAATAGGTCTTCCCACAACACTTGTGCTGGCTGATAGATCCGGCCGCGGCTCAGCATTTTCGAGTCGCACTGTGTATTAAACATGAACATGCCAGATCACAGAATTTATTTGGGAGAGATCGCTCCGGTTACGCGACAAACACGTGACCTTCCTTCGTGACTGACGCGCTTGTCACGCGCTTGTGACACCACATTCTCTCCAGCAAAGTTAATGGAATCGACTCCGGTAACGCCTTCTCGACGTTCAAAACGCTTTCAACCGCTTGTAACTCCCGTGAAGACTGACTCCTTTGTAGACAAAACCGTAATCTGGACAGACTCTCCGTGTTACACCCGTCCCACTGTATACGAAGATTACCAAGTTCTTCAAGAAGATGAGGGATGGCAACCAGGGCCGGGAGTGCAAACTGTTTTTCGCAAGTCCTTTAAGCGGACGAAGAATACCGTACCAGTTTCACGGAAAGGGATGAGTGGACGTGGGTCAACTATCGAGACTGAGACATTCGAGGTCGGAGACACCGTGCTTGTCAAAACTCAGTCTACAAGACACCCCAGTGTTGGTGTCATCGCTTCGATGTGGGAATTTCAAGGCAAAGAGATTCGGGAGGATGACAGTCCACAGATGATGGTCAGGGTTCACTGGTTCCAACATCCATCAGAACTGCCTCGTATAAGGGCAAAGAGGGAACATCTCGAGGTGAGTGGCACATTTAGTAATTGTCATCCGCTCATTCCTACCACTAGAACGAAGTATATTTTACTCTCTCTTCACAGGCTATTCTTCCCCCTTCATGTATACTATCACATTGCACCATCTCCGAGGTTCCACAGACCGCACCCACAACACGCAAACGAAGCAACTGGATCAGTGCTACTGCAGAAGAGAATAAAATATTCTACTGTCGCCTTGCAATCGAGTCTCGCAGTAACATTTACTATGAATTCCACTGGGCAGCTCACAAACAACAAGCTCTCGGCAGCTCTAATGAAGACCTCGCCAATGGGACTTGCTGGCACGTTGCAGTAGAGACCACACCGTCAAGACGGCGTGCGAAAAAGCGCACAAAGCTTCAAGACATTACAGAAGAAAGTGGCGACGATCCCGTTCGTGATCGTGACTACGAGAATGACGAACCTCAATCAGAGCCCGATGACCACATCATCCCCTCTGTTGTTGACGACGCCTCTGACAATGAGACAGCTCTTAGTGGACCTATTGACGACATTCCAAAGACACCGTCTCGCAAGCGCAAACACGCCTTATCCACACCCAAGTCTACGCCGAGCAAGAAACGTGCACCGAAGCTCGCAGCACCCACTCCACATTCCAAAGCGGCACTACGAAAGCGAGGTCGAAAAGCACCAACCGTCCGTGTTCCGCCTCCGAATCTCGCACAGGAGCACTACAATCAACTACAAAACTTTCCTCCGGATCCGTGGCTTCGTGCGATGCACGTCCTTCATGTTGCAGCGCGTCCTGATGTTCTCCCCTGCCGTGAGGAGGAATATAGCCGCGTTCTGAGAACTGTAGAAGACCTCTTGGAGGAAGGAAGTGGAGGTTGCGTTTGTGCGCAGAGTCTCATTGATTCTTTTCACTCTTTTAATATACATTCTTAGACATTTCTGGAGTACCAGGAACAGGCAAGACTGCAACAGTTCATGCCATTGTTCGTGAACTCAAACGAATGGCTGAGAACAATGTCTGTTCTTTCTCAATCAGTCCTTTTCTCACTCAATGATCTTTGTTTGGAAGGAAACGAATCCTTTCACCTACGTTGAAATCAACGGACTCAGGATTCCCGAGCCATCTGCCGCATATAATCTACTTTGGGAGACAGTCTCGGGGCACGATGTAGCCAGCGATGGTTACCTCAAAAACAGTTCCAAGGAGGCACTCAAGCAGCTCACTAAACATTTCTCTGCAGGCGCACGGGCAGGACCCGCAGGGCACGCGTGGTAAGTAGTGGTAGCCTGGACCAGCCGGTCATTTCTAAGTTGCGTACCTAGTGTCGTTCTTATGGACGAGCTCGATCAGCTTGTCACAGCAAAGCAAGACGTAGTATACAACTTCTTCAACTGGCCCACAATCGCAGGCTCTAAGCTTGTCGTGATCGCTGTTGCAAATACCATGGACCTTCCAGAACGGGTGATGACTGGACGCGTGCGCAGTCGACTTGGTATGTGCCGTTAAATCAAGCACCACACCCATCTCATGCTTATTTATGCTTTGCAAAGGCATGATCCGAATCAATTTCCAGCCATACACAACACAGCAGCTAGAGAAAATTGTACATGCACGTCTCAAAGAAGCCAAAGAGGGCCTCGAAGAACCAGCAGACGTGATCAACGCCGATGGCGTGAAGTTTGCCGCAATGAAAGTTTCATCGATCAGTGGAGACGCACGTAGGGTGCTTGATATCTGCCGGTACGTGTCGGGCTTGTTTTATAGCGACAATACAGCTAAATTCAGATGTAGACGAGCGGTGGAACTCGTGCATCCCAAACGGCGTGCTGCTCGCACGGAGGATGTGAAGGAGGTCATCAAAGTGCTGCAGAATAGCCCGACTGCAGCGTACCTCCGGGACTGCAGCTTACATGAGCGGATCATGCTTGCATCCCTGCTGAGATGTATAAAGCGGGAGGGTGTCGAGGAGATAAAGTGGGGCGAGGTATGTGTTTTGATTCTATGGAGTGCTCGACTAATAGTACGTAAGATTGAAAACCAGCATATCATGTATGTCGAAGCTCTGACTTCGGAAGGAGATCCGTCGCGGAAGCCCACGCCGGAGGAGCTGGGACTTGTTCTGGACTCGCTGGTTGCTTCCCGCGCTATGATCGTAGAGGATGGTGTGAATGCCATCCGCAAGTCCCCCCGGGAACGGAGGGTCATTCTTAACTTGGAGCAGACGGAGGTAGAGAGGGTGCTGAGCGAGGTGGGCGGTCGGTCATGGGCAACTGCGCTTGGTGTTGGCGCATGATCGATACCAAAGATGTTTTTGGATCCGATTGACGGAGCTGATCTGTCAGCGTCACTGGCTGGGAACGTTCTTCAGGCCGCCCTGTCTCATTGTACTGATACCATCACTCAGATGTCATCATGTATATGTGTTTCATATTCTATACCCTAAGCTAAGTACTTGCGTCTAATCTACAATTTAATTTGGGACTGTGATTTGATCAACGGCAAGCTCCGATAATAGGGAATTAAACAGTACGGAGATCTCAAATTCAAGATGCAAGTACCTCCTGCCAATGGGTTTCGGAGGCAAATCATCTGCAAAGGAATTACGGCAGACCTAGATCAGGAGTTCGGCGCTAGTCAGCACGTTACCTATCAAATTCTTGAGGTAGTATCGTTGGCGCAGACATAGCATTCATGATCTTCTGATCTTAATTTCAACGCCATCATCAGCGCTGCGCCGGCAACGTGCTGGAAAGCGAATCAGGACCATTAATCAGGACTATCTGACGTCTCATACCTCTATGAATCATGGATGCGCATAGTAGGTTGCAGGGGGCCGGGCAGATGTATTTTTAACAACTTCTGAAAAACATTCTACATTCACAGGTCCCTGGATATAACATATTGGTGCACAATCAAGTGCATTGATCCACCACAAATATAATTGATTTCTGATTATCCTGTTCTCCAGTCTATTCCCAAGGATCCCCTGCAACCTCAGGATCTACGAATTATGCTTCAACAAGCCGGAAATCCTTGGCCGTTCACCTCTGACCCTCGTTTCATATTGGCAGATGGCTTGATATGTGCAAATTTTGTTCGTTGTGAGGCTTGCACTGGTATGATAACACAGGTACCCATGGTAGTAAAGTAATTCCGCCCGCAAATTCTTGTTCCTTCTATCACCTCACAGTTCCCCTCCCTTTACCCCCTCGTCATTACTCAATGACGAACTTGTTTCAGGTTGATGTACGCTGACATCAGCCTGAACGCATCCGTATGTGTTACAGTGAAGACGAGCTCTCTTTCGTCGACCGACAATTTATGAATGTCAAATGGTAAACGAAGGTAAGTCAATTTGTTGGACACACTTTAATAAGTCTTGCTGATTCGTTGGTAGTGGGCCATCACAATCGCATCATCACAGATGAGAATAGATATTTCGTTCCATATCATACGATAACGTGTCTTCTGACTACGGTGCAATTTAGTATACAAACAACGGCGAAACGAAAGTTCCAATAGTTGAGATCTCAAGATAGCGAGCGACTACGGCATACGAACTTCGAAAGCAAATCATACTATCACAACAGAACAGCAACAGAACAAGCGCAGCACGTACGATCACAGGGAACTCCCAGTATAATAAACGCTGGAGGCGCTGTCGTTGATGCGGGTATCCAATCCATGCTCTTTAAATGCCATCCTGAGCGCTGTTGATGGGCTAAAGAGTAAATTCGGCTGATCCGACATCTCGTATCCCTCGTGAATACGCATCACAGGTGGCAAGTAAAGGCTATGCAGTCCCATAGATTGGCGCCACTTGCTAGCCACTTGCCATGGACGTTCTGATACCTCCGGGAAGATATGAAGATAGTTTGACACTGGCTTGAATTTGAATTTGTCTGTTGGTCCCTCTGCAACAGGATCGATCTCAAGAACAAGACGATCTTGAAATTCCGGGTGTTCTGCCTGAGCAGCCACCAACAATTGAGATATGAACTCTTGATGGGACTGAATTTCAGCATCTTCGATCTTGGCCAAAAGGAAGAGGCTCCTCCTTATATATCGTGAAGCATTCGGGCCTGTGAATGTCTCAGTATGCAAAACGTGTCAAATCACGTAGAGAGACGCGCCGATGGCAGCTTTGAGGTACTTGCACGCCATACGATGGCCCTGGTCCCAATCTATGTTCTGGCATTGCCTAGAACAATATCTCGCCACTGTGCACCTGGCACACTGAAATAGATCCCACTGCGGATGCCATTCATCGCTGTTCTGCAGAGATGAGCAACAAACTCAAGAAGTATAGAATTCACTCACATGCACAGCAGAACATTGTCGATCGAAGAATATCGATGCCGCGGGTATCTGGCTTCTAAGGTCCAAAAAACGTCGAACATCCTTTTTGAACAGATTCCAGGCTTGTAGTAGGTCTGTATCGCGCTGGGCAATCGCATCTAGCGATTTCTCGTCAGCGTCTAGCTCGCTCCCTGCGATACGCAAGACCTTGTCGAAAGTGAGGTATGAACGAAGGGCAGTGATCAACAATGCATTAAGGCATTCTGCCGTATCCGCACCAGGAATACAGGTATGAGCTTGAAGGATGGTAGGGAGGAATTGCGCTCGAAGGGCTTGGCATATAACGGCCACCAGATCATCCACAGGACCTCCCATAAGTAATGCAATGTAACCTAAAGCATCCTCAAACGCCTTCTTGACATGTTTGGCGAAGTCATCGTGCTTCAGGGTTAAAGAGAGCTGACATAGATCACGAAGGGTATAGATAATGATGGCCACCAGGTTGCGATCGATGTAGGCCTCTCGCAAGGCACAGTTCTGTTGACTGGTAACGAATAGTAGGTTTGCACAATTCCCAAAGCAATTAATGAGCATTATTTGCCAACGAGGCACCCCGAAAACAGATTCGCATGAAGTAGTATCGTCGATGCTTTGTCCAGAAACGACCTTCTTCTTGTACAGACAGCGGATATTTCTGGTATACTTGGAGGCAATAGAAGCCACGGCTTTAATGCCTCCAGCGACATGAATAAGGGTGGACGTAAAAGAAGGATGGTCGACATCCAGGCATGCCTGCACCACGTATGACATGTGTTCCTGGAATGCCCCCTGTTCCTTGCTGCCCATTACCTTGTCAGCTTCGGTAAGAAAGTCGTTGTCCTTTGAAGTGACGGCCATGCACCACAGCTGCGAGATAATGGGGTGTAGAGATGGTGTATTGATTAGTGACTGTGGTGTTTGTGAATCACCGATTAAGCTCATCCGCATCAACATATTGACAACTAGCTTCAGTGCTTCAGATCTAGTAATGAGAAGACCTGGAAGGCGGGCGGGGTTGCTGGAGGCGAAGAAGTGACGATAAAAGAAATTGACCCAGAGGTGACAGCGATGCCAATTCGATATTAGGTTGTCAGCGATGGTCTGTAGCGCCTGCGTCAATTCCCTTGGGTGATTGACACGATTCAATGTGACTAGCACTCCTTTAAGGGAGTACCTTGCGAGCATGATGCCCCTCACATCCCTCGAAGTGACCACATCGGGGATGCGAGCTGGATCGAGGTGGTGATAAAAGACTGGGAGCAGTATCAGAAGTTGCTCTGGCTTCCAATGTTGTGCGATGTTGCATAGTCCATCGAGCTCCTTGATTGACCCGCTGGCAGCTTTGTTGATCATAAACTGTCAAGACAGGAGACAATCAACTCGAGAGAATGGTAGTCAAATTCTCGCGCACACCTGTATCACTCGAGCGAATGTATGGCCATCTTCAGGTTGCCTTTGAGTAGGGGCGGATGACATGAGAATGTTCACACAAGTACTGGTACAAGCCCTGAAGCGCTCGTCGATGCCTTACGTTCGTCACGCGAACTCTCACATAATAAAGCTGTGTTGAGCCGAACTTGTAGATATCGATTACCACTGGCAGTATCAGTGAACATCGAAATTAATATTAAGCTTGAACAAGAAACATGTTCCCCAACATCAATTTCTCCCATTGCCAATGGCTTACGAGCGTAAAGATACAGAATTCATGCTGCAGACTGGAGTTACACTTCGATGAAGGTAGATGCAAAGGTATATAACAATGACGGAATGCGTGACGGTGAAATTTCAATCATGCCCAGTTGTCGATAAGAGAATCCCGCATCTCTCCAATAACAGCCGAAGAACTTTGTCCTTGAAGCTCTGCGATGGTGAAATACGTTGAGAAGGTGGGGATAAGAGGTAAGAATGGTAGACCTACTGAATGCGGCTTCGATAACACTAATTTCTGTGGCGGTAGTGTCAAGCCCAGTAAACGCGCACCAGTCGTTGACGACGAGACCTCCACCAATAACGTCTGAACCTCGGTTGATAGTGCCAGCCTAGAAATACGAGAACAACTCAGTTACAATATATCTGTGCTGCGCTTCCTCAAAATACGCACCACGAGGGGAATTTGTAGAAGGCTACTCAGTTCATCCTGGTCCTGAACGCTCGTCTTTGGATGAACTAGTCCACCCTGATTTGAGATCGCACAATAACTCCCAACAAGGACGTTATCTGCGACGGTCTGTCTGAAGACCTCAACCTTCAGTACATCAGCAATTATTTCCTCCGTCTCGCGATCAACGTCAGGGTGGACGAGGGCAACGTAGTCGTTGCAAGCGATGACATTGCCTAGCGCAGATAGACGTTCTTCAACTCGCTGGATCGATACAGCGTCAGGAAGGGAGTTGCGCAAATGCTGCAGTTCCTGATCAGTCGTTGTTGAAGGGACCAGGAGGCCATGTCTATTTCCTACAAGTGATGGACATCAGCCTTATGGGCGATTATGGGTAAAGCCATATCACAGACCTGCAGTCAATCTCCCGACGATGCGGGTGCCGCCGATAGTGGAATGCACGATAGGGATGACTTCGCCGAGCTCAGCCTCAAAGGCTGAGTAGAAATTTGCGCTGCCTTGGATTGCAGCTAGGCAGTAGCTGTTGGTAAGTTTTGAGAACACGCCGATTTCGCTACTATTTTCGAATTGGATGCCTATAATGTGTGTTCATGGGATGCGAATGATTGCGCATTGATAAAGGCACCCACGAGTAGCCATGGTTCAGTTGTTGAAGGTTTGATGAGTAATCTAAAGCTGGTCCTAGAGGTTTAGACGGAAGATAGAATACAGAAAAGAGTGGGAGGTGTGATGGTAGTGGTTGATTACTTGAGTGCTCGACAGCTGAGTGATCTTCGAAATTTTATATAAGGCTAATCTACAAACTACGAGTCAATCCCAATCATGAGACCGGTTCCGCTTGTGGCGCTTTCTACGCACCCTCGAGTCCGAGCGACTATTTTTACTCGAGGCCTTCCGTTTTTTCCGTTGACTCTATGAATGAATCATTGAGGCAATGCTCAAAATGATACGTACTGTTCAATGATAACTTCAAGTTCGCGATCATGATTGATTTTGGAGGGTTCCGCTTTTGGAACCCTAGATTGCTGCAGTGCTGGCGAACTTGACTGAATCCCAACTGCTCACTGCATAGATGCTCAGATTTGCCACTAGGCATGGTTCAAATGAGCTGTTTTCGTGGCTCAGGCAGCCAAACTGTCGTCATGGATTCAATGCAAGAACTGTATCGCGTGCCCGCATGATGTCTGGAGACTCCTTCGGTACGCTGACAGACATCGAGAAAATAATGTTGGATAGTGTCAAGGTGAGGTCTTCAACCGTGCAGTTTCTCAAGTATGGGTCTCATAAAATGAAGGCAACAGGTCCTATATCTTTCTCGACGTTCATGCAACTTAGTCTTGGGCACCCCACACATGGGTACTACATGAAGCCGGAACACGCTGTCTTTGGCACCCAAGGTGACTTCATCACCAGTCCTGAGATTAGCCAGATGTTTGGCGAGGTGAGATTCACTATCATATGTATCACTTCTTGAAAATGCAAAACGCGCTACAAATAGCTCGTCGCGTTATGGATGATAAAACAATGGATGGATACAAGTATTAAAGCACCCTTCCGAGTGGTAGAACTTGGACCTGGTAGGGGGACCCTGATGGACGACATACTTCGGGTGGGTGATGTCGAACGGATGGTTACTTGCTTCTCACCATGTCCCTCCAGGTTTTGAAACAGCTTCCTGCAGCACGTGGAAAACTAAAGAGTATTCACCTTGTTGAGAGCAGTGCGACTATGCGTGCTTTACAGGAAGGCAAGCTTCGTAAGACTTCTGAGGAGGGCAATTTCGAGATAATGTGGCATGACGCAATCGAAGAAATTGAACACGAGGAAGGTATCTTCACCATGCTGGTCGCTCATGAGTTTTTCGATGTCCTTCCCGTAAACGTCGTCGAGGTGAGTTCTATTCAGAGAAACGAACATTTACTTTACTAGCAAGATTCATAGAGAACTGAACAAGGCTGGAACGAAGTACTCATCGCCCCATCGAGTGATCCAAGCATAAAATACACCATGCCTTCTTCGGAATCAGACCAGAATTCAGACTCTCCCCCGCACTTGCATCACGCGTCTTCACGTTGGACGCGTGTTCTTTCGCCAACTCCGACAGCATCATCGACCCTCCTCGGACTTGCGTCTCCTCGGTTCTTTTCGCTCCCTGTTGGGACGCGTATAGAAGTATCCAGAGCGTCCATGAATCAAGCACGAGGTATTGGGAAACTTATCAATACCAAGGGCGGGGGATGCGCACTCGTTGTCGATTATGGTGCAGACAAAGCCTTTAGCGATTCCTTACGGGTATGAACTCAGACGCCTGCACCGAGTTCTGACCAATAACCATCCATAGGCCTTCAAACAGCATAAAATTGTCGACATCTTCTGCAGTCCTGGAGAGTGTGATATTACGATGAATGTTGATTTTGCGTTGCTGAAAGAGTCTATGGCTGACCTCGGTATGTCTCATGATGGGTTCCTCTGCTACGTGATTATCGAAGATGCACAGTCTCGACATATGGTCCGATCTCCCAACGTGACTTCCTCACGCGCATGGGCATAGACATCCGCACCGCCGCTCTTGTGCGCTCGACTTCCTCTCTAGAGAGAAAGAAGGCAATCGAAGATGGCGCAAATCGGCTCATTGATCCCCTTGGAATGGGTGAGCAGTACAAGGTGCTCGGAGTTGTTGCTAAAAGTAGGGGGGAAGCAGGCCAAGATGTTAGTGAGGTTTGGCCATTCACTGTCATCCATGATAGTGCGCAGCAATTCATGTAATTTCCCGACTCTCACAGTAAGTGGGGTAGGATTTTGTCTGCAGCAAACATACCATTCTCTGCAAACCCACTTGTCGTTTGTCCTCCAAAATTTTATAGTAAAAGCTTTTCAAACCACCACTGTGTTCTTGTCTCTGCCTTTATTTTTTTGACATTAAGTACAGTTCAACAAAATAAAAATGAATGTACCACATTGAACCAGCACAACACAATTGTTGTTTTGCTGCATGTTCTGAAATCTCCTAGGACCTTGTGGTGTTTGGAGACTCACTTCAAGTTGCTTGTGATTTCCCCTGTGTGTGTCAAGTGTGTGTGCATTAAGATCACCGGTCCATAATGCATAATGGGTCGAGTTTGTTGGTCATGTGCTCAAGAGGCTTAAGCTTGGCAAGCTATGCACTGGGAATATCAATGCCTGCATGGCCGATGCGGAGTCATTACAGATCTGTTGATTGTGTTCCCTGCAAATGTTTGTCTGTGGCTGTGCCCTCATGGCATGTGATTCAGGTTGGCAGTCAGCCTTCAAATTGAAACAAGCCCCCTAAGATCTACCTTGAAAGTAGTAGAATTGTGATCATTCCTGAGTCCTACCAATAGCTTGAAGACTGCAACACCACTATTCCATCATGTCCAGTATATATTCAAGATATTAATCCTATTGAATATCCCTGGGTGTCACTCAAG
>KN835330.1:0-49039 GCA_000827255.1 Suillus luteus UH-Slu-Lm8-n1
TCAACAGCTTAGTCATATTCCCACACCCCGACTCACAATGAAGCAATTACATGAAAACACGTAAACATTGAGACACTTTTTTGAGCCACTGTATATCTGCCTGCAATAGAAGGACATTTGCCAACTGATGTCATCCGCACATTTCGTGCATTTTTGGAATTCTGCTACCTGGTCCAAAAGAATGTTATCACTGAGGACACCATCTCGCAAATAGAAGACACGATTCGTCGGTTCCATCACTACCGTCAAATATTTCACCAGCTCAGTGTTGTCCCCACATTCTCACTTCCACATCAGCACTCAATGAAGCACTACCCTGAACTTATCCGTCTTTTTGGAGCCCCAAATGGTCTCTGTTCGTCTATGACAGAGAACAAACATATCAAGGCCGTGAAGCAACCATGGCGTCAGTCAAATAGGTACAATGCACTTGGGCAAATGCTGGTGATGAATCAGTGACTCAACAAAATTGTGGCCTTGCATGTAAACTTCACCAAATGTGGCATGCTTAGCGGCACATGTCTTATGGATGCCCTACATGCTGAAGGTTAGTGATTTAATATTATGCTATATCTCGCTGACTTCACATTGACAATTCAGGTGGTATCGATAACCCATCTGCCAACGTGAATACTATTATTCCTGATGTTCAGATCGAATGTGGTGCTGACTTGGATGACGGCAAAATTGATGATGGACCAACCGAGATTGAGGCTCAGGTGCAGTTTGCACAAATATGCTGTATGTACTAGTTTGCTACTTTTACTATAACATATCTCATCACAGCGACAGAACGAAAACGAGCCCGAAACATGCCAGCACTTGCTATCGAGCTGTCTGTCCCACACTTATGAGAACTCATTGGGAGGTTCCTGTTTGAACAGCTTCACCCTCACAACCCTTGCGACCATGCAACCATCCCAGCTGACAGTTTCCCCATCTATGATGGCAAAGTCTCAGTGGTCAATTCGGCATCATTGAGGTTCTACACACCCAGTGACCCAAGTGGTATTGGAGGGATGCGAAGAGAACATATTTGATCCTGCCCGACATGGAGGAATGGACCTGCTTGCTATGATTGTGTGTTTATAAATGCACAACCTGAGCTTGAAGGAATGCGAGGGCTCGAAGTTGTGCGAGCACTATGCTTCTTCTCATTCAAGTACAGGTGGGTCCTATATGAGTGCACTGTGGTTCATTGGTTCGATGTCATTGGTGATGCTCCTGATGAAGATACAGGCATGTGGATAGTTCAGCCTACCATTAATAATCATTCTTGGAATATTTCTGTGATACACATCAATGCAATCTACCATGCAGCTCATCTTCTTCCCGTCTATGGTACTGAATTTATCCCTCCCACTTTGAATTTTTGTCATTCATTAGATGCATTCTGCGCCTTCTATGTAAACAAGTTCACAGACCATCACGCATTTGAAATTGCATTTTAATATCATTGCACTGTTGTTTTATTTCTGTGGCACCTTATATAAACCTAATATCATTGACCCAAAGTCCCTAAGAACACCACAACTTGAACTTGTGTTTGCAGAAAGTAGTACCAGCAGAATAAGCAATGTCAGAGGTTTGCTTTGTTTACTTGGTGACGTTTTTCAGACGAGTAATACAAACAAGACCAAAAAGGAAAAGTGAGATTTTGCTGATGAATGTCTCACCACTGGGGGAAAAAAGAGATTATGGAGCAGTGGAAATGTCACATGAACCTTAGATTCTAGCTAGATTATCACTGTATTTTGACTAAAGAACCGCGAAATGATAATATGGTGCATATTTGCATATCCTTGTGCCATTTCCACCATATTCTTACATGCATCTGGACTTGAAAAAATTCAAAGTCAAAACCCTCTGCCCTGCTTTGTGTTAGTTCTTGTCTTCACACCACAATGTTCACATTGACGTTGTCGATTTATGGGTGTATAGCTAGTTATGTAGTAGTTGAGTACAATCGAGGTTGGAGGATATTGGCGAGCACTACATGGTTGAGCTTCGTGTATGTAGAGACAGTATATCAATGGCATTCTCTTTGCCATGTTCTAGCTATGGTCTCAATGCATCTTTTGTAGCTACTGTATTAAATTTACTATTAAGCCATTCAGAATGCAGGTGTGTGTGTGCACCCGCTGCGGTCAAATGAACCCTCGAGATTACAACAAATGAAAATGTCCTCCAAAACATGATCAGAACATGGTGAAAACATGGTAAAAATGTGATCATTCTCTTTGCATTTTCATTTCTTTGTAACTTGAGTAGAATATCACAAATATTTGGTGCGAATCTCGAGGTTCGTGCCACATTCTCACTTCGTGTAATCTCTTTTTTTCCCCAGTGCACAATGTTTTTTGTGCAATTGCATCAGGAAATTCTCACATTGCTTAACTTGCCCTTAAACGGACTTATGTACATGTGCACTTAAATGTCTTGGTGAAAGTGGATCTACTTATCCAAAATTTCAACTTGAGTGTGTTCAGAAAAAAGATGTTGAGATAAACAAATGCACATGTTTGTTATGTTTCACACAAAAAAAATATGAGATATGCCAGGTGAATGATGAAATCGAGAGAGAGAGAGCAAGTTTCAAGTTAAGTGAAATAAGCTGATTAAGGAAGTTAAGGAATGTGTTGATGTCAGTCTAAATTTACTATTTTTCCGGTGATAAAATTCAAAGTACGAATGGCTAATTCATCATTCACATTTCGATTGAAGTCTTGCCTTACGCAAAACTCCGAAACCGCCAATGTGTCAGTAATACAATCTAACGAGCTCTCTGAAGTATATGTGCTATGTAGTATCATGTTCAGGAATAAGTCTAAACAAATGAGGGAATGTGGGACACAAAAACAAGATCATGTTCTGCCAGCAGTTTAGATCTTCTTTGAAGTAGACGGATTGGACTCTTCAAGCTGAGGGGCCTTTGGTTTGTGGAAACGAAGGCGACGAACAGCCTTCACCGAGGCCGCGCGACGCCGTGTAGGCATAATTATCTGTGGAAAGGGAGCTAGACATCACAGATGACAAGTTAGAATAGTCCATGCACTAAGCTATAAAACGCACCATTTGGAGGCAAATCATATACGGGATGTTGGTGTTCTCCAGAGTGGTCGTGACCAGTCGCGTGATCGAACGAAAATCGACGAGGATGACATTGAGGATCTGTGGTGGTAGGAGATTTCGGGATCGGGGGGAGAGGCTTTCGCTCTCGTTCGCGTTTGATATATTCATGCATTGCACTTTTCATGTCAATAGATTCTGGATTTCGCCATCAGATTGGGCCAGCACATTACGAGCAAATAAAACAATTGACGTACCTTGCTCTATGGCTGCCATAACCCGATCATACTGAACATTGACGTCATCCCGTATGACTGAGTACTCTCGGTTGAAGATAAGCGGTGGGGAATTATTGCCTGTCGCGTGCAAGCCTGGCATTCGCTGTGCATCAGGGTGCCATCGACTGTTTGCGTCCTGTGTCATCGTAGAAGCCCGCGGCCGGCGGGGGGGAAGCGGCTCGCAGCGAGTCTGATTTGAGGAAGGGATGGGCTGATGGCAGCCATACTGCGCAGCAGTATTGAAAGACATCGCAGCAGTTATAGGAAATAGAAAGATAAGAGACAGTTGGGGAAGGAGGGTGAGAGATGATGGTGTGCGTTACAGAGAAACGGGGAGGTTAAATAGGCAATGGCGAGCACATACGCGAGTGGCATCTCTCCACAGCTCTGAACAGCGGTGATCCACCAGTGGGCGGTGGAAGACAACGCAATACAATAGTGAAACAATGACAAGGCAATTGCACAGACCTGAGAAGATGCTAAATGTGGTAGCACGCTTGTGAGGTACCCACAGTGGAGTGTCCATAGTAGGTATCTGTCGTCAACAGCGTTCACTTCAATGTATGATAAGCAACTGTATTTTGATTATCTTCACACTGTACAGTGTGATGAGTCACTGGTGGAGAGATATGGCGAGAAAACGGTAAACTATAGCTTGCGGGTGCCACCATGCAGTGTTCATCCATACGGTGTCCATCACCTTGGTAGCGGGCGGGGGTGATTTTGGACTCTTCGCTTCAATACAAGTCGTGCCAACATAGCTGTAGTGAAGGCAGAGAGGGAAAACCTGTGATGTTCATCAGTGTGAAAACATACAGTATCAACCCGATACAAACCAGGTGATAACATATGAAAGGTGGGCGTTGCGAACGTCAACAGAAGCTGCGCGTCCAAGTGGTATACCCTTACTCAAGCGCGACGCGGCGTCTTGAGAGGAGCCTTCTGAAAACTAACATTGATAGCCGGTACAAAGTGGCCATTTGAATGCGTACCATAAATCTGTTCTACGAACACCGGCTGTACATGTTTTGCTTCGCCACCAGCGTAGTCCGCCATAGCATCGACGTCAGCCCAGTACCACATTCCTTCAGTTGGTTTATTATCTGGGGTAAAGCTGTTTCGGGTATGCGATGTTCTCAACATCCCTAATATTTCGACCTCGCCTGCTTCCCCTCGTTCGAAGGTATCGGCATCGGCGAACTCTTTTGCAACGAAACCGCGGTCCACGAGGACAGTTGATCCATCAGACCTGATCAATGGTGTGACAACATGATACCCATGCGAACCCTCCCGGACACGAGGACCCAGAAGCATCGAGTGTTCATGATCCCATCTACCACGGAGCAACACTCGACGATAGACGAACTCTGGCACGACAGAGAGACTTACTCGGCAACCTACTCAGCTTCGACTCTGTAATGATGCTGTGATGTACGCACTTTACTCGCTTGGGAAGAAAGATCGGCTCTCGATGGAGTTTCTCCTGAAGCTCATCTATCAAGGCCACTTTCCATTGCAAACGTTGCATCTGCCAAGTTCCCAATGCGAAGGTGAAAACCGGGATAAATCCTAACACGAAGATCGTCGGGCTAAACCAAGAATTCTTGCGTGCGGTATAAGATTTTGTTGCTTGTGAGTCCTCGCTATGAAGCCATCGATGCGTTTTCATGATAGTATCCCGCCATTTTGACCTCGACGCAGCCAACCGCTGCAGCATGTTTATGAGAGAGTACTTACTATCACTAACCGGCGGTAAGTAGGCTTCAATTCCCACGGCTGCTGACACGGCTGCGGGGCTTTCTCTAAATCTCTCGCCAACGTTCATTCTTCTTCTCTTCAATCTAATTATTGGCGTTGGGCATACATGTACGCTGAACCCAATCAAATGAAGGTTTGAAAATGACTCATAACCCAGATCATGCAGGTCTTCCAGGCGACGTCCAAACTTTGATATTGATGGTGACGAGGTCCACTACCCCACCAGGCCTGTCGACAAGGACAAGGCAGAGAACGAGCTTGTGATCAATATCAAGAAAGCAACGAGCCCAGAGGAGTCAGCTCCGAAGCAGAAGCATGTCCGAAGTACGTGTCCAACCTTCTATTCTCAATCGGCAGTCTCGTTAACCTCAGCAAAGAATGTATCGTCTACACTTGGGATTACCACAGTTCAATATCCTTCTGGAGTGGTTTACGGGTGCAACCCATCTTGTCTGACGAAGTCCAAACTTTCAAGGCTCTGATTACTGTACATAAAGTATTACAAGAAGGCCATCCTGTGGTGTGTGACTTACTCACCGATGGCTGCCAGCACCTAACTATTGGTTCTCCCTCAGACAATCAAAGAGGCTCACGGCCAAGCGGGATGGTTGGAAACTTGCGCCAGGACTGTTGCCACAGAGGGTCAACGTGGTAAAGCATCTGTTTTCGAGTCATGCCTGTCATGTGACACTGTCCATAGGTTATGGACCATTAATCAGAACCTACGTCCAGTTCATTCTGGCCAAGTTGCGTTTCCACCGCCTGAGACAAGAATTCAATGGGTTGTTTGAATACGAGGAATATATCTCGTTGAAAGGCATCGATGACCCCAATGAGGGGTGAGTATCTACCCATCACTAGATGCTAATTTATATCGACAACGTTAATAGTTATGAAACCATCTCAGACCTCATGGGCCTTCAGGATCAAATCGAATCGTTCCAACGGATGGTGTTTTCTCACTTCAGGCATTCTGCCAATAATGAATGTCGTATCTCTGCGCTGGTGCCCCTGGTCAAGGAAAGTTGGGGTATTTATCGCTTTATCACAAGCATGCTTCGCGCCATGCACCGAAGTAAGGTCGTCACAGCTATGCGTCGTCGAAGCTCATGGACCTTTTAGGAACAAATGACCATGACGCACTGGAACCCCTCCGCCAGCGATTCAATGCGCAACACTATAACTTAAGAAAATTCTACTACGAGTGTTCAAATCTCAAATATTTGACCGGCTTGATCAATGTTCCTAAATTGGGTCAGGTATGTCATGATGGCTCCTACCTCGTCCCAAATTCTTATTTCGCACAGGAACCTCCGAATCTGTTGGATACTGGAAGTGCTCCAGATCTTCCTGCGAGGCCCAAAACTGCTGTAGCTTCACCGGCTCCTCCCCCAGCTGCACCTTCACCCGCACCTGATGCAGCTGTTGTCAATGAGCAAGCCCGTATGCTAAAACAATATGAAGACCAGCAAGCTGCTTTACGCGCACAACGCGAAGCTGAGGAACGTCAGAGGTTGGACCTTGAGGCACAGCAGCAGCGTGAATTTGAACAACGGCAAAGGGAACAAGCAGAACGGGAACGCCTTGCACAAGAGCAGCTTATGCAGCAGCAGATGATGCAGTACAATAACCAAGCTGCTCAGCAGGTCAGTGATTATGAGCGCGAGCTGTTGGCTATGAGGGGGCAGTACGAGCGCGACCAGCTGCTTCTAGAACAATACGATCGAGTAAGTAATATGTGTGTGACGTATTTCCCACATGCTCATAAATTCGACAGCGGGTGAAAGCATTGGAGGGCGAGCTTGGCGGAGTAACGTCCAATATCCATGCACAAATGGCATCGAAGGACGAATTGATCAAGCAACTTCAGGACCAAGTGACCCTTTGGCGGAACAAATACGAAGCACTGGCAAAACTCTACAGCCAGCTAAGGACTGAACACCTGGACATGCTTTCGAAGTTCAAGCAACTTCAACTCAAGGCTAATTCAGCGCAAGAGGCCGTAGACCGCATGGAGCGTATGGAACGCGACCTGAAGGCTAAAAACTTAGAACTTGCTGATATGATTCGTGAACGCGACCGGGCACGCTTTGATATCGATCGCCAGAAATCCTCACACAAAGATGAAATTGACCGCCTGCGCCGTGAAATTAATTTCGCGAACGAGCGTGCTGAGGATGCAACACGCTCCAAGAGTTCAGAGGTATCGGGTGTATTGAGCAAATATAACCGTCAGCTCACAGAGCTTGAGGACTCATTACGGGTGTGTTATACTCATCTTTTTCGATTTCTCTAATATTTTGTCGCAGTCCAAGCAAATGCAAATTGATGACCTGCTTGTAAAACTCAACAACGCTAGTGGTGACATGGAGCGTCTGAGAGATGAGAAGGATCAAGAGATCTTGATTCTTCAAGAGGGTATGGATAGCACCATCCAATCGCTTTCTGAAGCACAGCAGGTCCGTTTGTGTCCCTCCACCAAATTCTACTGATGCTGATGATATTCTTGCAGAACCAAGGTCTCAGTGAAGAAGCGACGAATGCCCAAATCGACACCCTTATTCTTGACAACCGAAAGAAACTCAACGAGGTCATCGGTTCGTACCACTTGGGCGCTACATGCACCTCGTAATAAGCTCACCCGTGTCGCAGATTCAATTCTACAGGCCTGCGTGCAGAAAGTCGATGACGCCATTTACGAGCTTGAGTCACCAACCCAAGCTGGCAATATCAATTCCACGCCCGAATACACGTTGTCGATGATCGAGAAGGCTATAAATAACGCCACAGATTTCGCGATGGTTTTTAATCTCCACCTCAGTGGCGATGTCGGAGGGGATTACGTCGACGTCATTAAGGGCGCCAACGAGTTCGCACAAGTCCTTTCAGATGTTCTCGTCAACTGCAAAGGTGTCACGCGACTCGCTAACGACGATGATGCCTCGGACAAGATCGTTGCAGTAGCTAAGAGCGCCGGTGATGTTGGCCTGCGCTTCTTCTTGAACCTGCAGTCCTACAAGCTTGATCTTCTGCAACCTGCACAGCGGAAGGAAGTTTCAATGCGCAACAACAGCGAAGCACGAACCGCCCTCACTCGTCTCTCGGAAGTCGTGGACACGCTGATACCCAAAGGCACCAAGGGGGGTGCATTGGCACGGGCCAATGGTGACATCGGTGACATTGTCGAGCACGAAATGCAGAGCGCTGCAGCAGCCATCGAAGCTGCTACTCGGCGTTTACAGGAGCTCATGTCTCGGCCCCGCGACTCAGCACGGTTCAGCGCAGTTGATCTGCAAGTCCATGATTCTATCCTGTCCGCCGCCATGGCAATCACAAGCGCCATTGCAAGGCTCATCAAAGCTGCCACGGAGTCTCAGCAAGAAATTGTTGCACAAGGCAAGGGCTCAAGTTCTGTCCAGCAGTTCTACAAGCGGAACAACAGATGGACGGAGGGTCTTATATCAGCTGCTAAAGCTGTGGCATTTGCTACAAACCTTCTTATAGAGAGCGCGGACGGTGTGCTGTCAGGCACACATTCCCTTGAACAGCTTATCGTGGCCTCGAATGAGGTAGCAGCAGCCACTGCCCAACTCGTAGCAGCCTCCCGTGTTAAGGCCAACTTGATGTCTAAGACTCAGGAGCGCCTCGAGCTTGCTGCAAAAGCGGTGACGGAAGCATGCAAAGCGCTTGTCAGACAAGTGAAGGCAGTCTCTGCGAAGCAAGCAGTTGAAGAGGAGATGGACTACAAGAACATGGCCGTACTGGAGTACAAGAGACGCGAGATGGAGCAGCAGGTCGAGATTTTGAAACTGGAGAAGGATCTTGGGGCAGCGAGACATCGTCTGGGCGCGATGAGACGCGCGGGTTATCACACTGATGGAACGGACTGATGGATGATTGGAACATGATGTATCACTTAGGTAGTATTCATTTAATTTACTTGCTTGTGGAATTGTCAGGAAGATTTGCGACCCACATCATGAACTCTAAGATTTTAGAAGGTCATCGGCCAAACACTTTTGCCGCTCTAAAAAGCGAAACCATATATGCCCAACAAACGATGGTCACACAGAGACCGTTGATATAAGTGGCTGGTATGGGTAATGACGAGGGAGGGGTAAAAATGTAGTAAGGCTTAAACTACTAAGACAATGCGTTGAAGGTGTCAGTATATTAATATTGGAGCAGTAGCGTAAGTAGCGTAAAAATAATGGACTGAATAATTGATCAATTTAAAAGAACGTGTCTATCAGAAGAAAAAAAGGCTACATCGCATGGGGATATAACCCCGATCTTCGTCAGTCGAAGTCCCGGGTGAAATCAAAAGACTCTTTGCCGCTGTCAAAATCCAGGAAGCTGCCTTCACAGCAACTGGCGTCATCTGCAATGTCCAGGAAGGAAGGCTTCCTAATTACGGATCGCTGCGGCACCGTTGTGTTGCCTACGAATGATGGTGTTCGAATTGGAATCGCACACTTCTGGCGGGGCGGAGGCGGCGGCGGTGATAAAGGGATGAATGGGACATTGCTGGTTCGCCTGCTAAACAAGTCTTCATGGTACATCGTCTCGGCGGTATGTGGACGAGCTCGTGAACGTTGTAGGGGAGAGAGACTAGATTTCGTGGATGATGACCGGAATGTCGACGTCGAGGAAGCGGCTCGTGCAGTGGAGGGACGCGGAAATGATCTAGGCGTGGGTCCTTTGGAAACACTTGATACGCTGCGAGTAGGAGCCAAATGCGGAAAAGACGACAACGCCGTCTTCAGGCCTTCTTTCCTATACATGGTACCATACATAGGCGTCGATGCAAATGTGGCACGCTGGGGATTTCGTAGAGCCTCTCCGTACTTCGCGTCAAACTCAGCTTGCACAATTGCCTCCATCTTCAACATTTCCGCGGGGGACATGATGTGTTGCGGGGTAAACTCCGCGGTTGGGGACGCCATGCCCGATGCAAGCGGTTCTGAAGAAGGCTCGTCGAGCAGGGACACAACAGCTCTAGGTGACATCAAGTGGGAGCGTCCAGCGTCTGTTGGAAGACTGAATACTGAGCGTAAATCTTCATCTGTCATCGCCGTTGACGGTTTCCTGGAGCCCGAAAACATACGTTTTCGCACAACAGTGTGAGAATGTGGGAGCGGTGGTATACGACTTTCAGCTGATAAAGGATCGTGATCGGGTGGTGTGGAAGGGGAGGCTGGTGTAGAAGCAGAAGTAGGGGGGATGTAAACGCGTGAACGATGAAAAGAGTGTTGTTTTTTTATTCCCTTGTCTCCTCTAAATAATTCTTGCGTGCTGCCTGAGCTTGATTTAGCCTGCTGCAGGGTTGAATGCGACATAGACTTTTTCAGCTGATGGAAGGCTAGCGGTGGAGACGATTCCACATGAATGCGATTCGACTCCTTTACCGGTTGGAGCTGAGTTTCGAAGTTGCAGTCAAAGCCTAGGCTGATCTCTTTATATCGATAACGTTGACTATTAATTTCCTCCATTGCTAAGTCTTGGATCCGCCAGGTGGCTGAAGTACACGATATGCCGGAAGAACTCTCATCCGAAAATGGCAATTTATCTTCGGCACCGTCGTCCGCGGGGGCGGATGTGATGTGTGACAATGTAGGAGGTGGGGGAAGCTCACAAGCTGGAGCAGGACGAGAGGTGGATTGTTGGCGACTGAGGGTGCGAGAGCGAATGTACACTTCAGTGGAGGGAGGCGTGGATCTTTTTCGAGGCGGAGCCATGACCGGGCTAGGTGCTGTATAACCCCTTGGACAAGTTGTTGATCGTACAGCCACAGCAGGAGAATCTGGGGGCCCTCTGTGACTTTGATCGGTCAACGTTACTGCAGATCCTTGCTTTGACAGCGAAGGCTTAGAGGGTTTATCCAAAGAGCCGCAATGCACAGGGCTTTCTAGGTTCTTGCGATCGTCTATTATCTCGTTTCTCTTGAATATTTCTCTGCTGAACGAGTTGAGGACCGAAATTTCTGCAAGAGCAATAGTCCCTACCTAGGCGATGTGCACAGGCCGTCTGCTGTAGGAGACTGACAAGGCCCAGCAGACTCAAGTGACGGTGTCGCATTGTGACTATCACTGTGAGACTGTGAGGACATCGAGAGATGTGATGGATGTTGCAAAAAATCGACTTCGTCTTTATTTGAAAATACATCATGTGCTGAAGTGCTGGAGTAGGCAGAAATTCTACCCCGGTCTAAAATAGTTCGGGGCACAGAGATACCGCCTGACGCGAAAGGATCAGGGTCCGATAGTGTCAAAACCGAGCGAGGAAATGAAACGCGATCTGTCTGAACATCAGGTGGGGTCCTAGGTTCGAGGGAGTCGTCTCCGGAGCGGACAGTGGACGAAATAGATTTGGCGGGAGGTCTATTAGCGTACTGGTGAGGCTTCGGAGGGGGAGAAACGAGGGATGGTACTGGAGAATCAGGGATAGCTAAAGTGGGACGCGACTTTTTGGGCTTTCTGCCCATGACAGACGCAAAAGGACTGAATTTGTAGGCATCAGATTGCTTTGAGCTTTCGACATGCATGGGGAGTTTTTCAGTTGATACTGAACGGTCAAAGTCATTGAAAGTGGGAGATTTGGGAGTTGTGACAAGTTTTGAAAACCAATTTCGGGCTGAAGACATGACGAGGAGTAAAATGAGTGTGAGGGCTTATGCCCTGGCAGCGTATAAAATATACAGCGGGTCCGTTCTGAGGGGTAATAATCTTGATTGTTAGAATACAAGCAGACTTGATTTGAAAAGGACGGAGGACATTAATCCCAGTGATACACTGCTGCTTTGAAGTGCCTGCGAGAGCAGATGAATGAAGGAAAGGTAAAGCAAGCAAGCAATCAAAAATCTTTGATTTCCGTAGCTACCGTGTAACATTTGCCGGACAGGCGGATGTAAACGGACGCTTTGACTTGAAGAATTTACGTAACTTTCATACCACACGATCATGTGTCTCAAAATCAAGTGAAATCTCGGCACGCTTGCAACGTTCAGCGCTCAAGTTGCAACGACTATCAGAACTTCAGAAGGAAGGGTAAAAACTTCATCACATCTGAGACCGAAGACTTAGATTTGCCGCAATGAAATCCGAATGACGTGGTCTCGCGGATAACCTCAAATTTGACTTGATTTGTTAGTGTACGAAGGCATACGTATCCTCGACCTGTGAGAACGTGGTAACCAAGTTCATAACTGTTCATGAAATAATTAGCCCTGGGAAGCAGAATGAGGTCACAAGGGCTAGCGGTATTGAACGTCGGCCCCCACCAAACGTTAGTCAGCGCTTCGACTGAACTTAATTCGACTTACCGCGGTTCCGATGTTCCTTCTAAAAGAGCGTTAGAATGTTCGACAGGTGCACGCACAAAGTACCAAGGAACATGCCTAACGCCCACAATGAGGAGCATTCATGATAACTATATAGGCTTGTCAAATGGGTGGAAATTTACAACGTGTCTGATACCCAATATAACTGGGACCTGAGTTCGGAATGATCCGTCCCGATCGTTGGTAAGGCCGCAGTGTACTAGCTGGCGAGGATGGAATTAAAGGCAAGTAGACTGCATCGCAGAAAATGGGATGGAATGTATAACTTAGGCTGTGGATCACCCCTCGCCTCAACCCAACTCCGCCCACACATCCTCCTCATCACGGTCGTGCACAGCCTGCGCAGCCCGTGGCATATCTGACATGCGAGCGGGCTGCTCGTCGTCCTGTGCATCAAATAATACTGCATCTTGTACCAGTGGTCGACCCAGTTCTGGATCATCATCTTGATTTTCATCCTCCAAATCATAGTCGAGGCTAGTATATCCTGCCCTCCTGATTGCGGAGATATCAATTGGTTTTGGCCTGGAAAATATGGACTGGCCGGACCTGTCTTCGAGGTTAATGTACGACGCGTAAACTCAGATGTGAAACACACTGTCGCATGACCGCTGCAAGACGGCCAAATTGTAGGACATTACGTGCAATAAGCAGTAGAGTGTCCAACAACTCTTCTTCCTTGCTCCCCGCTCCACATCCCGCAAATGTTATCACCAACAATGTGATCGCACAGAACAATGTGAGTATAAGGTCCAACACATTAAACGGTGATCTCCAGAATTGCTGCTCATATCAAGTCACCTCGGCCACCAAAATTCAGGGATGAACGGATACGTACCCGACCAAATGCAACTAGACGCACACCGACCTCCAGGATCATGCTCGTGTTGATTATTATCTCCAAGATATAAAACGACAACCCTGGACATCCGTCAGACAGGCTGAGCACGACGGTTGTCACGGACAGGGCCGCCATAGACAGGTAGAGAAATATGTACGTGTGCGAGTGCACAAAGCGATTCGCAATTCCGCGGGTTATTTCTTTGCGAGTTAACGCATAAATGGACCGCGTAGGGCTACAGATACCAAGCAATACATGAGCAGACCAGTATATGCGTAACTTCAGTATACATACACAGGTTGCGCTGCACCATTTGTGGTGTCATTTAAGGCGTCCGACTCCGCCGACTCGTACACGTCGGGCATGGTGGTTGTGACTTTGTGGTATAAGACTCATATTGCTGCGTGCCACAAACAGCAACCGAGAAGAATAGGCAGTGTCCACAAACAACTACAAATAAAAGTATGTCAATGCCTCAACTCATCTGATCCATCCATTCAATCCTTTGCTCATCGTCACTGAACATCTTTCCTTTAACCTCGTATTAAGAAAAGCTAGCCAACATGGGTGGTGGAGACTTGAATATGAAGAAGTCTTGGCACCCGCTCCTGCTTAAGAATCAGGAGCGGGTCTGGCTTGAGGAGAAGAAAGCTGTGAGTACTCATTCGTGCTTTGGGATCATCGTTGACTGATTTTGTTTCATAGCTCGAGGAAAAGAAGAAACTCGACCAGCTGCGCAAAGAGAAGGAGGAGGAAAGGCAGCTGCAGGAGCTCCAACGGTTACAAGAAGAGCAAACGGGAAAGAGAAAGACTGAGAAGCTAGAATGGATGTATGCGACTCCCGCGACTGGGATCAATCAGAACGCAAACGATTTAGAGGACTACCTGCTGGGTAAAAAGCGGGTTGACAAGATTTTGACGGCCGATGAGAACGCGCAGGTGTGTTATGATCTCTCTATGGCTTTCATTTAGGGATTAACAAGTGACTTTTGTAGCTTGGCGCCTCTCACAAGAACTTCATCGCCATTCAGAATGCTAATAATGTTCGAGATATTGCCGCAAAGATTCGTGAAGACCCATTACTCGCTATCAAGCAGCAAGAACAGGCCGCATATCAGGCACTCATGTCTAATCCCCTCCGTCTTCGTGAAATGCAGGAACGGAATGGCATAAAACCGAAGAAAGAGAAGAAGCGAGAGAAGAAGGAGAAGAAAGAGCGGCTTGCCAGGGAACGATTGGACCGATCAAGGTCAAGGAGTCCTGTAGGGGAATACAAGAGAAGCGATCGTCGATATGATGCTGACGATGACCGCTACTATCGGAGACGAAGCAGAAGCCGCTCTCCTGGCTACCGCAGAGGTCGTGACTCTCTGGACGATGGTGTTCGAACTTGGCCCCGCTCGGACGAATCAGACGACAATGGCTATGCGCGTCGCAGAAGCATTGAGCGTAGTGGCAAGCGCGCGGAAGATGATAGGAAACGGAGACGCAGTCCTACTCCCCCACCTCGTAACTCATACCCGAAGCGTTCACGCTATAGTCCTCCAAGATCTGATACCCGGCCCGGGCCTTCCACCAAGAAGCAGTCATCCAATACCTCCGAAGATCGTGCTGCCAAGCTGGCTGCCATGCAGTCGGGTGCCGCCAGCATGGAGGTGGAGCGGCAGCAACGGCTTATGGCACTGCTTGAGAAAGAGAAGGCTGATCTGGAAGCGGAAGAGCAAGCCCGCGCAAAGTCAAAGGGTATGGGTGGCTTCTTGGGTCAAGAACAGAAGAAAGTCTTTGGCGGCGTGGGTGGTTTAGAAGACAGGCTCAGGCGGGGAAGAGGCGGCCTGGTTGCTGATGCTGACTGAGATGTATGTATATTAATGACACGCTAGATTATTGTACCCATACTATTTGAACAGTGGTTGGCACTATAGCAACCCCAATCATGACCTTCTAAGGGTGTCGCAGTAGTTCCTGAGTGAATCTGAATTTCGAGCTGAGTGTGAGGTTAAAGGCACCACAATACGGTATTGACAATTGTTCGCGGACTAGAGCAACGATGCATGACTTCTCGCTGGACAATACGATCAACGGTCAGACTCCTACTAGACGAGGATGATGCTCTATTGTCAATCAAACAGTAGAGAGCTGCTGCTGCAGGGCTTACCACGGCCACCCCCGTTGGGATGTCGCTATGTCCGCCTCATCTTCGTCCTGTCAAAGAACGATATCTGGCCCCCGATGGCTTCTCGTCTCGGCACCTTTCTCTCCCCTAGTTGACCGTGCGTCTTGAGGTCAAGACTACCCAGGACAGGTGGCCTATGAGGAGTACATAATATTACGACCACCTCTACACCTTCAGCAAGATCTGGTTGACCACACTCCCCCGAGAGCACCGTTGTCTGGAAAATTACGTCCCGTCGGTATTACAAGCGCTGGTATCCAACACAGTCAGCAGCGAGTTGTCTCCCGTGGATTAGGTTTTGGGTCGAAAGCTGCCTTGTTCGTTCCGAAGGTCCTTGCGTCGCCGATGTCGGTTTTCAGGGTTGAATGGGTTGGCATCCGTGCAGGCGGAGTTGCAGATCCTTATATCTGACGTCTTTTGGGATTTTGAACGTAAACTGGGCGTCTGGCGTCGACGTACCATGAGGTGAAGAAGTTGACTCATCATATCTTTTGCCGCTGCAGACGTCAGTGTGCGGCATATGTCTGCCGTAACCTTACAAATTATTATTGGCATCAGATTTGCACATAATTTCACAGCGGGACCGCAAAATCTGTGTCATGTGCAGCATCATGAGCGCCAGCCCTTCATCCTAACCTCGGCTTGCCCAAAGACGGAGCGGTTGATGCGATCGTATTGACTAAAATTTAGCAACAAACTACTCATCGAGTCATGTTCTCGAGCGCGTACGTACTGTCATTTTCACATATAAATAGTGAGTGGCAGTCAGGGAGTCCCCTTCAAGTTACCTGAAGTCCTCGGTTTGCCTTAGATCGTTGGGTATAGGTCATGGCCCATGTTGGACAAACTCACCATAGCCCTCTTACCTCGCCCAAGACTGAAGGTACTGCACCCGACGAACAGAAGCACAACGAACAGATTGTAGAAAGGTCGTATAGCATATACACTCGCCGAGAAAAATGGTTCATTGTAGTAATCGCCTCTCTAGCTGCATTGTTTAGGTGCAGTATTTTTATCCGCATCTGAACCAGGGGGACATTCTAAACATCCCTCTAGTCCGCTGACTGCAAATGTGTACTTCCCTGCAATACCGACAATCGCCTCAGCTTTTCACACATCTATAGAATCAATCAATCTGAGCGTCACCGTTTACATGGTCCTTCAAGGCATCTGTAAGCAAATGACTAAAATGACTGTCGGAGGAAGGATTACCTCTAAACCAAATTAGCTCCTATGTTCTGGGGGACCATGGCAGACAGAATTGGGCGACGTCCCATTTTTCTTGTTTGTCTCCTTGTCCTATGTTTATCTTGTATCGGCTTGGCTTTGATCCCGACCTCCGCGTATTGGTCACTCATGCTCTTGCGATGCATCCAGGCTGCTGGTTCTGCCAGTACAGTTGCACTGGGTAAGTGTGCACTTCTGGGTTATACCACGTTGTCATCTTACCGGAGCTGTAGGTGCTGGGGTGATTGGAGATATAGGTACTCCTGCAGAACGCGGGGGCTTTTTTGGTCTCTTCACATTGGGACCACAAGTACATATTGTATTACTTTTGTTGCACTATGCACTCTAATGCCCGCGTAGGTTGGCCCTGCTTTGGGACCCATTGTTGGTGGTGTCCTTGCAGAGAAGCTTGGATGGAGGTCAGTCCTTATCTAGTACATTAAATGTAGCTGAATGCGTAACAGATCTATCTTCTGGTTTCTATGCATCATGTCCGCCGTATGTTTCGCTCTCATTGTGATGTACGCAATCCATTTTCTATAACTTTTCTCTGAATTCATTCATATCATTCCAGCTTCCTACCGGAAACACTCCGTCGACTAGTGGGTAATGGAAGTGTAATACCTTCGCCTTTCTATCGTCCCCTTGTGCCAATTGTTGGGAAAGGGCGTGTGGACCGTGATGCCCCAAAGCCTCCCAAGTCTACATTGAACAATCCACTACGCCTCTTCTTCTATCTGGACGTGTTGAACCTCCTCTTATTCAATGCAATTCTCTACGCCGTCTTCTATGCGGTGAATACCACGATATCCACGATATTCGCATCCAAGTACCCATTCCTGAACGAGATAGATATAGGACTGTGTTTCCTAGCGATTGGTGGGGGGATGATCTTTGGCACTGTCCTATCCGGCAGAATGCTAGACGCTGATTTTCAAAGAACCAAGACCAGGCTCGTGAAGAAGGCTGAAGAAGACCCTGAGAAGCGCATGCGACCCGAGGACGTGGCCAGGGAGGAAAATTTTCCCATAGAACGAGCGAGGCTAAGGATGCTACCCATATTTACCGCCATTTTTATCTTGACATGCGCTGGTTATGGGTGGTCGCTTCAGCAAGAGACAAATATCGCAGTTCCACTGATCCTGCAAATTATCTGTGCGTCTTTGCCTTTCCTTCCCCACACCCTTATTGATGTGGATCAACAGTTGGTTATACAGTCACCGCTATTATGACGGGCGTGCAGACGCTACTCATTGATCTACTACCATCACAGAGTTCTTCCATTACCGCATGTGTAGGTTTCATTATCGCCTGATTTATAAAAAACCTTGATCACTTGCGTTTCAGAATAATTTGGTCCGATGTTCCTTGGGTGCTCTGATGGTCTCGGTCATAGACCTGATTGTCAATGCGATTGGTCCTGGTTGGACCTATGCACTGCTTGCAGGTATATGCCTGGCGTGTTCTCCCATGATCTGGTTTGCTATTTGGATTGGTCCACGCTGTCGTGCACAGCGACGGGCTCGTAATGCTACCGCTTGATTATGGTGTTTGCCAGTGCGTATAGAAAGGAAGTTACGGGTCCTGTATTATCCATAACTTTCCTGATAAATTGTGCCTCCTGATCTGTGCTTGCACCAGGGATATAATTCAAGACTAAGTAAAGCTCTTCAGACATACTCTACATTCTAGAACAATATTGCATACAAACTTGGAATCAATGTTCCGACAGCATGGTACCTGCATGCGATAGGAAACACCGATTGTCGTTCATTTGCGCAAGTACACATCGTCCGACCAACTGGACCAATTTTCAACAGTTTCGAGCAACGATTCCCCCTTCTGTCTCGCAGATTCCAATGCGACCCTATGCAAAGGGAGGCGTATTGGGGGGTCATCTAAACGAGACAACTTGTAGGCCACTTCTGCAAACTTGGCCGGATCGCCATCAAAATGCGTGTCCTCGATGTCAGGGTAGAGAGCTCGGTATTTGCGCGTTGGGAGGGATGGATTGGATTCATAAGCAGGGTGAATCGGTTCTGTCACCCTGCTTTGAATCATCGACGTACGAAAAAGGCCAGGCTCGATGAGAGTGATCTTTTGTCGAGGTAAATTATGTTATGTTCCGAAACTGGGCGATACGAGCGAACCTACTTTGATGTGCCACTCTGGATCAAGTTCGCCGATGTACCCTTCCGTCAAACATTCCAGCGCTAACGATATCCGGTTGGCCTTCAGATCTTCCAGATGAAGTGGAGAGCCCACCTACCAGCTTTACTATCGGTTGGATGTCAACCTCCGATGAAAATTGTGCAGAATGATACACAAACTCACGCCGCAGCATAATGTACAGTTCCAACCTGTGGAATGAATGCATTCCGGGAAGAAAGGTTCAATAATCGCCCTCCCATGGGACGATTCACGTCCCTGAAGCATCGAATAGCTTCACGCATGACATTCTCCGCACCCCAGAGCAGTACATCAAACATCTCTCGTGCAGCCTTGTGGGACATGCCCTCAGCTTCTGATACTATATAGTATCCTGCATTGTTCAACACGATGTCGACACGATTGAAGTGCGAGATGGCCTGATTGAACGCTGTGGCAATCGAAGGCGTATCTGTCACATCGAGCGGGAGAGTAAGAAAGCGCGAAGAGGGATATTTAGCAGTGAGGTCTTCCAACATCGAAGGTTTGCGCAGGGTGGCAACTACGTTGTCTCCTTTGCTCAAAGCATATTCGACAACCTCTCGCCCCAAACCAGCAGATGCACCAGTGACTGAATGTAGAGACGGTTGTCAGCTTCGTTTGCTAGTCAGTAGTAGAAATGAATTTACTGAACCAAACTTTTGGGGAGGTCATTGTTGAAGTGACTGATTAACGTAGACCTCACTGGCTCTTTGTTGGTATCAGTCTGCGGAAGAATCGGAAGCTTGATGGATATGCGGGCACCCATCATGATACTAATAGTGATCGATAGATGGATGAACCGGGCCGTCGCTGATGTCAACCGTGAGAATATCAACCTCAAGTAGCGCATGCGAACTGGATGTAACTCAGAAATGAGCGTGTCCACTGTCGAAGAAGGGTGTGCTCGCCCCTGGGCCTGGCTATTTTCCTTCAAGTATACAGTGATTATGACAGCTTACAACAACATCTGGCCTTCAAGAGCCAATGGTACGCAGGATAGTTGGAACGAGAACTTCATGGTTGGTCCCAGGTGCAGACACGAGCGGGTTGAAGAACCACAATCAGTCGATAACATGAGAGATCTTGCTGATCGACGGTAACGAGGCGCTAGCTGGTGTTCAAAGTGAATGCTTCACTAAAAGCCACACCAGCCGCGACAGTGGTCTGAGTTCACTGGGAAACCTGCCAAGTCAGAGACGATCATAATACCGGGAGGACCGATGCGAAACCCACCCAGAGACTGGAAAATGAAAACTTCCGCCGCCTCGCGCACGAATCTGGAGGTTGAAGTGGGCATTCGAAGACATGATAAGCCCATATGGACATTGTATGGACATGAGAGTAAGGTAGATGATATTAAGTGCTGAAACAAGTAGCACGCAAATGCCCGCGTTCCAGCGAAGTATTGTTGCCACTGCAGTGAGCGTCACTGGGCCATGGCCCAGCCAATCGAAGTCCTGTTTCATCGTTGAATTGACCATTTTCGTAATTCTCGATTTTGATCATGACCACCAGTATCGACCTGAAAGAGTTTGTGTTTGACCGCGTTCTGGATGAAAGTGCGTATAGTATGATTGTCATGATGCTAACAACAAGGCCAATAATTTTAACTTAGACGCGCTCGCACATACGCTTGCCGTCCTGGGTACACTGCCCTCCTCAACGACTCCCTTCGAGCCCCTCCGTGCTATCGTTCGCTTCGAGCGCACGGCCCTGTCAGCTACTGTCGCTTCTCAGCTCTCATCCGGCATCCTTGAGTCTACCAAGCAGATCGGAAGCACTGACATTGTATGTCCCATCCTTTCTCTCTCAACAAAACACTGATTTATCTGTCCATTGCCATACAGTATTCATGGTTCTTTGCATGGCTTCACAAGCGCGATGACTTCCCTGACGTGAAGATCTATGTCATCTGCCCTGCTACCGAGGTCCACATCCGCAAGGTCCGTCTTGTCTATTTCTTCGTCGTCATCCACGTTGATGGCCATGCACTAGTATACAAAGCAGGACGTGCTCATGGTGCGCGAGTCCCCCGCCCTCTACCAGTCTATCGTCAAACCATACATCCTCGCATTCGACCCTGCACGCACACAATGGTATTCCTTGTCCCAGTCGCAGCCCGCAGGCTGACTCCGTCCCCAGGGTCCAGGACATCCTCACAGGTACCGCCGAAGCATCCAATATCCTAAATGCCTCTCCAGACTTCCTCATCCTTCCCGACATGAAATGGGACACAACCAACGTCTCCACCCTCTACCTTCTCGCACTTTATACTCACTCTGACGTGCATTGCATGCGCGATCTCCGCAAGAAGCCGCACTTGGGAATGCTCAAGAAACTCCAGAGAGATGCTTGGAGAGTTGTGCAGGATAAGTGGGGTATTGGCCGTGGTGGTGTCAGGATGTATATCCATTACCAGCCGAGTTATTGTGAGTAGTTGTTTGATGATCAAAGATCAATTTAATCTATTGCACAGACCACTTTCACGTGCACATTGTCCATACGGGCCATGTTGGGCTGAACGGCATGGCGGTGGGGCAAGCCCATTTACTAGATGATATTATTTCGTTGGTGCGTGGTATTTCCATGCAACTACTATGTGACGGTCTCATGGTGATGTCTTTTATATATGCCCTCGCAGCTCGAACTAGACCCTGACGATGGATCTTCCATTCTTGAGCGCATGACATTCACTTACGGACTCGGCACAGAACACGGGTTGTACAAACCCATGGCTGCAGCGCTTGCAGAGGTGCATGATAATGTGGATTAGATGGCGATGGAGAACGTAGAGCATCGACAGGGACTGAAGATACCGTGAAAAGTTATCAAGTCTAGACCACCAAGATGTACTAACAATGTAACACTGTGCACGAAAAAAAAATCGTCAGACTCGATCTTTGTGTCCATCAAGTGATAATATCGATAAATCGTAAGAACGCAGTGCCAATGCACTGATATTCTTCAGCCCCTCGTGTGCATCCACCCTACTACACGTAAATTAATTTGGGCATCAAACTATGCAGTTGACAGGCCACGTCGATGGGATCGAAGATAGGAGACATGGCGTGTTCACCATCAGTTTGGCAATCCCCTCGTTGGGAGTGGTTGTAGTGAACGGCTCACTGTTGATGTCGACTTCATTTGCGGATGTTGATAGTCTTGTTATCGCGTCCGAAGAAAGGGTCTAGGCGTTAAGGCGGAACAGATCTTCAAGTCACATTGACCTTCGAAAAGTGTGACTGAGCTCCAAGGAAGGTGACAAAGTAGAATTGATCAATGAGAGGGGAGCTGGTATACATCCCTGTTCCAATGATAAAATAGGTGGCACAAAGAGGTTGCACAACAGCGGAACAAAGCCGGAACGAAGCGTTCTCCATCATCACACCAAACCAAATGACGAAGATTCAGCAGGAGCGATGCGGGTAATAGCACAGACGTGAACGCTTGTAGGGATCAATCGCCTATCATGTCTAGCCTCGCGCAGAAGGCAATGAAGCATATACACCGTGTGTTTCGATCAAAAAGCCTCCGTTTTTTTCCTTAAAAAGAGGTCAATACGAAAAAAATTTGAATTATCATCACGTGAATCTTTAAATGTTTTACAACTGATTACCGCGGCCCACAATTTATCAGCAAAAGTTGTCAAGCACGAAAAATGGATGGAGCACTGACCAACTTGTACAGCTTCGCAACACACAAAACAAACCGGTCCCGATCGTCCAGCATAGAGTGGGATGCAACTAGGCTGTCCTGGTGTCCAATGCCGTGCTAATGAATCTTGCTTGCACCTATTTCTTGGTGCAGCGCAGGAGATAAGGCAATGACTTGCGATGACAGCTCATGGAGGTATTATTTGTGTAGCGTGGAGTCACCGCATAGGAACCGCGACATGATAGAATATAGACCAAAAGCTGGAAGACAAATGCCCATATGGAATCATCCTGGAAACAATACTCAGCGAGTACCGTACAGAAGGAGAAATGGTGACTTGCCCGTTGGCAGTGGGACGGCATCAGCACAAGATCCAATCCAGTCAGAGCAGTAATACTTCGATAGCTCCATAGACAGTGGTGCTTCAAGCTTCAAGCCCAGACACACGTTGAAACTGCTGTTAGTAAGGAAGGCTGTTGAAGAAGTGTGTAAAAACTTTAAAAGGTCTAGCTTGTTCAAGAAAGACTCGGACTCCGGGTGCAACGCTGAGCCATCGCCCTTCAATTGTTGTAGACTGTTCCCAAGCAGAGTCGTCCTATTTCATGCATGCATGCGCAAGTAGTGTGGTTCCAGGCGACAATTCCGACCAAATAAATCAATACTTAGATTTCTGAGACCAGCAATGATAAATTGGCTGGGGAGGTTGTAGAAACTTGGCTGAAATTGGCGAGCGGAGTTGTATGCACGGTCCACCCAGGGTCCAGTTTGTGGACCTAACACCACGAATTTGGAACCATTCACGAAACCACTAGGTCGCCCCGCAACGCAAAATTTGGCTCAGCTTCAACCACTCAAGCTATCGCAAGAGGGCTTCTTGCAACGGAATTTCTTGAATTGCTGGTCTTGAAGAACGACACGAGCGGCTTCGATACCACTTGACGCACCCATACTGGATCCCTTGCAAATCAGAGTCGCCAACGACGCATCGAAACCCTCATGAGGGCACGCAAGACGCTCGGTCGCATTTCAAGTTAAATCGGTCACAGCTTGACATTGCCAACTGCGTCAACAAAGGCAAGAACTGCATACCGCGACGGTGAAAAATGCCACTTTTTTCGTCAGCAACGGAGCTGGGGGGGTCTTCATGGTTTATGCAGCTTGATGGCATGTTCTTCTTAGATTGGATCATTCGGTTCGACATTCTTCACGACTTGATGCGCGGAAATTTGTGGAGAATTCGGGACAGCTTACGATGCATGTAGGGGGCACTGAGCCGACTCATAGTCACTGGTGAGTGTCTTGTTCACTCCAACCATGTTTTTTTTTTCTGGTGCATATCATGCTGGCATTGGCTGCCATTCGTTGATGTTGATGGAGGCGATTGCGTCAATTAAGGCTTGAGGGGGCGATCTTGATGCAGCCATAGTGACTATCTTGACTCATATCAATGCTTGGCACATCTTGAGAGCTTGAGAGCACGCTGTTGAGTCGCGTTCATGTTTCATGATGGTGGTTGGAACTTGCCTGGCTCGTGCGCAAAGTGCCCCTTTTTGGGTCACGCAATGCGTCACGCTGTCACGCTCTATTGGCTGACGCAGTTACGAGCAACTCGGCATTGGGTGTTTTTTTTCTGGGAATGTTGAGTGGGTACGATCGTTCAGGATGGTTGATCAGCGCATCACAGATATATTGCGTTCCGTACAACAGAGAGCTCTCCATAAGAGAGTCCACGCACTTATGCTTCCTATGTACTGATTCTTCTTTTCCAGCCAGGGACGCGTCTGGCTCACGCAGCATTCCTATGATGCTCTAGGTGGCCCATAAGACTCGATTGAAATCTGTGGTGTGTATCGTGGAGGTCCTGCAATGGTGGTCCACGGCTTTGATGGAGCAACCTGGTGCCCAACCATGGTCAGGCTGTCTCTCCTGCGCCATCATACGCTCTCGTCTAGTGTTGTCGATGACCGTTCTGGATTGAGGTCGCCCACTAAGATGGGCTCAGAGAACTGGTTCCGCGGAAGCAAAGGTCGTACCAACACTTGCAAACTTGAAGATCCACAAATATCACGGTGGAACAGGCGCTTACCAGACATTCGGCACTAACTCAGCCCTGTCGGGATTGCGAGTTCGGAGTTCTAGAACTATGCCCGCCCCAATTTATTTTATTTTCGCCTTCTATCGAACCTCCGCTAGCGTTATATAAACCCCCAATGCCTTCACGCAGGATAAACGACATCCCTTTCCCCTCATTTTCACTTGTGATAAGCCAGTATTCAATGAGCAACATGAGATTACCGAGCTACAGGACGTCTCATTTGATTCGTTTCCACCCTTACCCGAGAGTCAAACCGAGCCAACGTGAGATTATGGTGAGCGATACCGCGGACATCATTTCAACGCTATTTTTGACACTTCTCGCGAAGCACGCCGTGAATGATTGTCCCAGCAGCCTGTATGACATTGTTGAAGATGAGGAGAATGCTGGACCAGTGATTCTCAACTTTGTACGCGTTTTCTTTTTGTCGTCTTGTAGCCTTGTTCATTTCTAAAATACAGCCCGACCTCCCTGAAGAGCAGCATCCCGATGCTGTGAACCTACAGGAAGTCATTGATGTTGCCGAGATTGGCGCCAACCCTCACGTCAGGCATCTAAGCTTCGCGACTCTAATCATTGTACGTTTGCTATCCTTACTTGACAGCATCTACTCGTTTCACACGTTATGTCGGCAGGACCTTGCATTGCTAGTTGTGAGGAAGCTATCCTTGAAAACAAAGTAGTTTGTCATAGCTTGACAATCTACTAATCCCGCAGCTCGTGCTGTTGGCTCGCGTTCAACCTATGTCTTGCTTTCGCTATCATTGTATCATATGATCGGTCCTTTAACCACGGAAATCTACCTTACAACAATCAGTCCCTCCTTTGCTTTCTATGTTATCATCCCACATACACGAATATCTGTGCTATACCATACCATCAATATATCTAGTGGAAATCTTATTCCAACAGCTTTGCAGCCTACGTCGATGAAGTTGGATAGAGACTTAGTTCTCAATATAACAGACTCTGCAATCCCGCTGGTCAGCGGTCGTTTTAGGTTTTACAAACCATGATTACAACACTTCTGAAGATGCATGATGTGGATTAAATGGAGAACGGAGGATACCGTGCAAGGATACATACCCCATACAAAGGTCTCTAATAGTGCCAAGCCATGCAGGTGAAAATCCCTCAGAGATTCAAGTTCTGTGTCAGAACGTGTGTCAGGACGCCGCTGCGTGACTAGCCTGGAGTCACCGCGGACGCCCCATGGGCCCACACAAATGATGCCGAAAAGATAATACTTTTCTTGAGATCAACTGAAAATACTATCTACAAACTGTGAGCACGCAGTGCCATTGCGCTAGTAATGACTACGATCCCCAAGTAACTCATTCACCCTATCCCACCCTTCCTTGAGATATTGAAATGGCAGTGGTGTGGGGATGTCATCATCATCATCAACATCATCATCATCATCATCATCATCATCATCATCATCAAGCCAGTCGAGGAATTTTACGTGAGTCAATTTGGGCAGGAGTCTATGCAGTTGACTGGCAACATCGGTGGGATTGATGATTGTAGACACCCCAACAGAAATTTCAGTGATTTTCTCGTTTGGAATGGTTTGAGAAAACGGCTCGCTGTCGATGTCAACTTGATAGGCGCAAAAGCACATTCCGATGGTATGCAGGCGCCGACAATGATGTATGAGGTGAACGAGCCCTATGAAGCTGAGAGATGGTGGGATCGCCCAACGAGCCCCGTTTCCGAACAAGAAAGTCTCGAGCTGAGGCCAAGATTGTGCAATTGTCTTGAATGAGGCGTCATCGATGGCTGAAGTGCATATCCAATCGAGCCGTAAATCTATTAAGTGGTTAAATGACAGCAATGGGGCAACTGCGTCAAATCCAATTGCATGGCTAGGATCAGTAAGTATGACTTTATTGATGGAGGCGAGGAACTTGAAGTCGAAGCGGAAATGAAGTTGTTCAAGAGCAGGAGAGAAGCACTCCAAGAGGGATAGAATGAGGCCCGGAATTTCCAGTGGATCATACAGGACTTCTTCGCTCTCTAAATCACTGCAATCGATGTACACTGATCGACAGGACGGGAAACGGAGATTTATGAGAAAGTGGTAAAGCCAGGGGGTTGCCGTTGCAGTGATGTGCACTCGATCGAGTTGAGAGAAAATTATTGGAGGGGGATAGTATTGCTCCACGTAATCGTAGTCCAGCACGCCAAAGTCCAGAAACGTCAATGATGGTAACGAAGCAAAGTGAATAAGCTCTCGTAGGCAAATGAACCCTGCTTTAAGCCGTAAAAGCCCCCGCAAGTCATGTAGAGCTTCGCAGATTGCATGTAAACGTTCTTCAGAATAATCGTTGTACATAGTATCACAGGCGAGTTCCCGAAGGGATGGACACTGAGCTCCGAGGAAAACTAACAAAGCTAACGCAGAGGGTGTTGACATATCGCCCAATTCCAAGGACGTGATATTTAACCCAATGAGGGCGCGTAACAGCGGATAGAACCGTTCTGTGACGCTATGCCAAACCAAACTACGAAGGTTGGGCAAGAGCGGTGTGGAAAATGGCGCAGAAAGGAGTGCCTGTATGAGCTGATCGCTCATCATGTCTTGCTCAAAGTCGGGGACTGTGAAGGAGCGGATACGCCGTGCATATTGATCGATAAGCCTCCATTCTTCGTCAAGAAGCGGTCTTCGCATTGTCTATTGGAAAATTTTACCATTCAACGTCATGTTGATCTTTTATAATTAATAGATGTTTGGCTCACCAATTTTCCTCGCTTTTTTTTAGTGATACCAGCAGGCAGGCATGAGATAAGTGGCTTAAACCCAGTGATGTCTTTCCAAAGGATATCAAGTGCAGGCTCTTTGAATTTCTTGCAGGTTCCTGCAAGAGCAGCGAGTGTAGCACAGGAGCGAACTGAGTCGCTGTCTCTATAAATAGCAAATATGTGTAGTAGAATTTCTGTGGGTAAGAGACAGATATTCATGATTGCAGGAGAAACAACGAGTTTCAGAGGTTCAGGACTGAGTAGTACTGGTAACCAAGTATTAATGCAAACCAGTGCACTTACACTCAAGCGTGCTTAGTCATCATGTATGGCCTACTAGTAACTTGAATAATTTCAATATTGCTATACACTCATATTCGTAGCTCGAAGTCGGCGGCCCACTCAGACCTAGGTTGGAAAAAAACATAATGTAAACAAGGTACGTTTTCGCTTGGGTGCTAGGTATTAGGATCCGAGGCCCCACCCCCTCAAGCATTCGCCGGGAATGACCTGTTCCGAGTCCTCAGTGTGGTAGCACGTTATGGTGGTGACACGCGTTTGCCACATCTACGTCTCGAACTTTGGTGACGCGAGATCTTGATCTGTCCAAATCGTCGAAGACTAATTAATACAAATCAGCGCTCAGCACACATCCGCGGACCGTGACGCAATACCTCACAACACTTACTTGCACAAGGGCACAAAGCTGATTGCAAGCAAGGTTCCCACCAGCAGTGCCCGAGCCTACAGTGATTATAACATCTTGACAGAATGAGGAATGATGAATATCAATACTGTGCTCACTGCTAGGTGCCAATCCTTCCATCTCAATAAAGTTTCCGTTTGCTATGCAGAGCAAAGCGTGCCACAACTCGGTTAATTCGTTCATAGACCTCATTGTCAACGCAATAGGTCTTGGTTGAACCTACGTATTGTCAGTGCTTGCAGGTATATGCATGGTATGCATTCTCATGATTTGGCTTGCTATTTGGTTTGGTCCACGTTATCACGCAGACTGGCCCGTAACATCATGGCTTGATTATGGTGTCTGGTGCATGCAGAAAGGAGGTTACGGGCGAGTGCGAGTAGAATGTATGCTACAATACTTCGGTGACATCAACTGAGCACAAGACATGTAAAACGCGTGACCTGCGGATAATGTTAGCGCCCAGACCTTAATAGTACCTGAGACGGAAACCCACTGATACTATGAGAACTGTGCTGCGATTTGATCTCCTATTTCCTGCAGTTCCTTACTTCCTTCAAAAAACAGTCTCGTGCTCTCTGTAACCTCTTTTGTAATAAACTCTGCATCCTGATTTGGCACGCTTGTAGCACTAATGAAATCAGAATGTCGCAGATTGTCAATGACCTTCCTCGTTCTGTCTCCCCGGACGTAGTCATCTCGTAAGCACTTGATCAGACGTGCTTGTGCTGATGGCGTGTACAAAGTTGAGCTCCGCACGAGGATTTCGAGGCGGCGGCATACAGCCGTCCGAGTATCGAGAGCATCCTGGAATTTCTCAATGAGGAGGATATTAGAGTAGTTGGGGGAGGGAGCAGTTTGAGTGGTTGAAGTAGATGCGGTAGACGAAGACGAGGTGGATGCAACTTCTTCGGGGGTGACTTCTACTGCTTCCTTCATGAGACGAGCGAAGTGATCCTTGTAAGAGCAACGCCGCTTCTTGTGCTTGCGCGTTGGTTGACCTTTGGGTATTTTCGTTGATTTGACCATCTTGGATCGTGCCCGCTGCTGCTATGTACTTATATAATGCAACTCGTAGAGTGATCAACCGCGGTATTTTGTATAGGAAGCAGGCGACGTGGTATTGTCACTTGAGATACGAAGTTAGTAGTAATCCAGGTGTTCATCGGGAAAAAAAATCGTAGACTCACAGCCGGATAAATACGAATAGGCAAACAAATGAACGGCTAGAAGGTCTGAAACTATGAGTAGCTTTGAGCGCGTGTCTAACTATAAGAAGTGATCAAATTACTTGCAACAAGACGTACAGGCGCACTGCAGGTTCCTTCCTAGTCTCCCGGAAATGAACCACTGAACAAGTTTGAATATCCAAACTTCCAACAAATGATTCGGGGCACTGGTCAGTGCAATACCGGTGCTGGTGGTGATCTTATAGCATGGAGGAGGTACTGCCAGTGGTGGCCCCACTGGCCCGGCAGAGACTCGAATTCAGCACAATTCCCGGTCACGTGAGCGATATCGTAAAGAATAATCTGATTGATACGCGTGCAAGTCGCAACCAACATAACCAACAATCAAGCACGATAACAACGGTTCGAACAAACGTACGTGCGTATGATCCTTTTATTGTGCGTGGTTTTTTTGTGGATAACAGTCAAGAGTCAAGACGCATTGACCATAACCTGTCAATCACGTGCCATGGAGTGGTTCCCAATTCGGATGGAAGTTGCTTTGGGCTGCAAACTTGACTTATAGGCTGTGACATCAGGCCAGGTCATCCAGAACCGAAGTTACTGGAGTGCGTAGCGCTAATTTCTGGATTTTGTGTTTCAGTTTTCTAGTCCATGACGGTGAGTTGTTCTCTCTGAAAATATTGCCGATTCACCAATCTACTCTGCAGAGTACCGCCAGTGTCGTCCTTATAACGAACGTGTAGAAATACACAAGTACTGTTTGACTACGGAAGATGCAGTTTCAGCGTATACATGCACTTCACTCGCAAATGCGGCCGCTAATAGTGCAATCTTACCGCCCGAATATCGTCCGTGGCTCTGGGCTGAGCGTCCGTAATACCTTCCAGCGATCACAACATACTGCTCCCTCTCGTTTACATTGGTCGTTAAAAAGCCCCAACAAACAACCCACATGGCTATGGCGCAATCTCGCATGGCTTGTTCCCGTGACTGGCGGTGTCGCACTTTACCTCTATCCCAGCCAACAGCTCCACCTACCTTCCATCTTTTCCTCGCCGACTCTTATTCCGTGTACAGAACTCGACTTACACGTACCAGAAAGAGACGCCATAATAGGATCGCCAGCGGAACCCCATATGTCTATTCCCTCGCGGATATTATCTCTATTGCAGGAACACTTGTGGGAACCTCTGTTGACGGCACGAAGATTTATTCACCTATTCTATCTGTTCATACCTGTCATCATTGCCATGCCTATGCTTCTGGTTGGGAAGCCTGAACGCAAATACAAGGGCGACAGGTGGGGTGCCGTCTGGTGGTACAAATTTCTTGTCAAGCGAATGCAGGCCGCCGGGCCAACATTTATCAAGGTATTCATCCCATAGCACCCTTTCCATTTCACTCTCTGACCATTCAGCTTGGGCAATGGGCGGCATCGCGTGCCGATCTCTTCCCGTCATTGCTTTGCGAGAAGATGGGGTCCTTGCACTCGCGCGGCAAACCCCATTCCCTCATGCACACTAAGCGGGTCATCGAAAGGGCTTTTGAACGGCCATTCGATGAGGTTTTCGAGGTTTTCGATGAGAATCCGATAGGAGTGGGTGCCATTGCACAGGTGGGTTTGCCGCAAGCTTCTTTGGGCTCCTAACAGGCTTTTTGTCCATAGGTCTACCGAGCGACTCTCAAACATGACCTTATACCTCCCTCTTACCTTGGTCCAAAACGGCAAACCAAATCACCTGCAGGGTCACTAGCCCCTGTTATCCTGCAAGACCCTCCGCCTTCAGTACCTACTGCATCCGTCGCCATCAAAGTTCTACATCCTCGCGTCGCCAAGGACATCGCGCATGACCTATCCATAATGTCGTTCTTTGCGCGCATTATCACCCTTTTCCCTGGTATGCAATGGTTATCACTCCCGGAGGAGGTCAGTGTCTTTGGTGAAATGATGCGTCGACAACTCGACCTCAGAATCGAGGCAGAGAACCTGCTGACATTTGAAAATAACTTTGCTTCGAGAAATGTGCCCGTCTCATTTCCACGTCCTTTGAAGACATTTTCGACCGCCGACTTACTTGTCGAGGAATACGAGAATGCTCTGCGAATGGAGTATTTTCTGAAAAACGGAGGAGGGCCATTTGATGACCAGTTGGCAACCGTTGGATTGGATGCTTTCTTGGTCCGTGAACCATCTCTACTAGTTTTTGTTCACTCATTGTCCCGCAGAACATGCTATTGCTTGACAACTTCGTACACTCCGATCTTCATCCAGGCAACATCATGATCAAATTCACAAAGCCTCCATCCACCCATGACCTCCTTATGAGCATGTACTCCTCATTTTTCCCACAAAAGGGCTCTGCCGAAGTTCTCGTCGAACGCCCGCAGGAATCCGATGAAATAGTAACTCGTCTACGCTCACTCAGACATTCCCGTGAGAATTGGCAAATGGAACTCAGAACTTCGTCGGAGCAGGGTTATATTCCTGAAATTGTCTTTATCGATGCTGGCCTCGTGACCACGCTCAACGCAACAAACCGCAAGAACTTCCTCGATCTTTTCAGGGCAATCGCTGAGTTTGATGGCTACCGAGCCGGTCAATTGATGGTCGAACGTTGCCGGACTCCTGAACTTGCAATCGACACCGAGACCTTTGCGCTAAAGATGCAACACATCGTTCTGAGCATCAAACGGAAAACGTTCTCACTTGGGCAGATCAAGATTTCGGACATTTTGACTGATGTTCTAACGGCTGTGCGGCAACACCATGTCAAGATGGAGGCGGATTTCATCAATACGGTTATCTCGATATTACTTCTCGAAGGCATTGGGAGACAGTTGGATCCGAGTCTAGACCTGTTCAAGAGTGCATTGCCAATTTTGCGACAGCTCGGGCGGCAGATGACAACTCAAGAGTCGATGACACAGTTACCCTCAGGGAACTTTGGAGCGTTATTGAAGGTAGATGCTGGATGTTTTCGTTTTCGTTACAAATACTTATCCTCGAGACAGGTCTGGATGTGGGTAGAAGCTCGTCAAATGGCCTCGGCGGCATTCATTGATGTTGATGAGTTGGTCAAATATGACTTGTTGGTGTCCCCACCCTTGATTGCATAGTTCACTAGTACTGACAACGACTGTAGGCTTGTCCCGACTGTATAAAGCGGAGTCCTCAAATATTTCGATTTCTTCACGACTTTCTGTAGCATAATTAGGAATAGACACAACTAACGCAAGCATACATACATAGAATCTAGAGTACATCACCACTTCAAATATTGCGATCGCCGAAGTAGCCCGGTTCCGGAACCGTCCAGTCGGAATTTCATCTGACAGAACAGACGTACTTCATCGATTCATCTCTTCTTCACCCCGCAATGGCAGCCCTGCTGCAAACGGACTTACCAGACCTTCAATTACTTTCCAGAGGAAAGGTCCGCGATGTTTATGCAACTTCGTCGCCCGATCATTTATTGTTTGTCGCAACCGACCGGATATCGGTATACGATGTCATCCTTAACAGTGTCCGTGGATCTCTGAACCCTTTTCTACCTGATTTCATGTGTTCTGTTTCTAGGGTATTCCAGATAAGGGCAAACTCCTCACAAGCATCTCGTTGTTCTGGTTCGAGAAGCTGAAACATGTTATTCCTAACCATCTTGTTACTGTTAACATCGATGAGATGCCGAATGAAGTGCAGCAGTACCGCGAGCAACTCGAGGGCCGCACTATGCTTGTAAGAAAGGCAAAAATAGTGCCTATTGAAGCGATCGTCAGAGGGTACATCACTGGTGAGCTGATTCATTATCCGGATTACCTCCTGAACCCACCGGGACGACCCCACGAACAGGATCTGCCTGGGCAGAGTACCAAAAGTCGCAGACTGTCTGCGGTATCCCAATATCGGAGAAGATGGTGGAATCCCAAAAGTTCCCGACACCAATCTTCACTCCGTCCACCAAGGCTGAACAAGGTGTCCATGACGAGAACATCTCGCCTGAAAAAGGTGCTATTGTTGGCATAGAGCTTGTTCAAAGTCACTCATATCCACTTTATCAGCTGCTCAACTCATCGGTCAAGATCTATTCGGTCGTATCCAGGCTGCGTCTTTGCAGCTATATACGGCTGCAGCTGAATATGCAGAATCATGTGGACTTATTCTGGCAGACACGAAGTTTGAATTCGGTCTTATTCCCTCTACTTCCGTTGGGCAAGACGAGCTCATCCTTGTAGATGAAGTCCTTACGCCTGATTCGTCGCGATACTGGCCCCGAGACCAGTATGAACCTGGAAAGGGACAGCCAAGCTTTGACAAGCAGTATGTCAGAAATGCACTGACTGCCGCTGGATACAGAAAAGGATTAGAGAGTGGACCGAACGAAAACGGCGAGGGATGGAGAATTGATGATATCGTCATTGAGGGGACCCGGAAAAGATACAAAGAAGCCGAACAAATGCTGAAGTCGTCACACTCTTAGAACACCAGTCCAAACTATTCGTGTATCTTGGTATAATGCTAAACGAGTATTGAGACATTAACAGAGAAATTTCCGATTGATTGATATCTATTTCGATGCTAGTGTCTCCTTGGGCCAGCAACGTTCAAAATACTTGGCCGCTGATTTAACCGTGATACAGCGCGATCAGAGTCTAACGAAAATCCCTATGAGCTAACGAAGAAGCAAATGCGAAGCATATCTTCCCATCCTTGATGATTCGCAATCAAACCAACAGTCATTTCTCATGAATCGGTCCAGGACTGAAACTTGCCACATGTGAGTTAGCTCATTTGACGATGCCAAGGGTAAATTTTAGTCTCCCCTAGCCAGACCATATAGAAGGAAGACAGTCGTTCCTTCTTGATATTTCGTCTACCCGTTCTACTCTGCGGACTCCCAAGATCTGATGAACCACAAGCCCTTCACTTTGTCGGCGTACTCCATCTCCCAAAATTAGCCGCCACAATCAAGTCAGACTTTCATTTACCCATTGCAATTCCATCACCACCTGGAGATATGTAATAAATGAATGTGATAGATGTATGCGAACCAGGAAACGGTATGTCCTTTGCTGCCACTGCTTTGGCATACCCACCCTTGCCCAAAGTGCGCAAAACGCGAAAGGGGCCATAGGAGAATGACGCTTGAGGCACCTCATTAGTATGGGTAGTGATAGACATCATGTCGGCTGTGTTGGATTAAGCAATGTAGGGTCCTGAAGAGGATGAAGGAGAGATCAACTTTCGAGTGACCTTAAGATCAGAATGAGAAGGAACAGTAAGGTGAAGAAGCAATTCGACGAGCGATTTAAAGGTCTCCTGGGATAGGGCCACAACTTGAGTTGTGGACGTGTCAATTTGTGGTTTGTTTTACAACACCCACAACGGAATAAAGGCAACCAAATAATGCTACTGTCAATCACAACGGGGGAAATTCATGGAGGCGTACACTGTGGAACAATTATGATGCGAGCCGTAAGCTGCCTCGACGTGACTATCAATGATTGCAAGGACTTACGGCTGCCTGTATATCTATGAGCTTATGGCAGAAGAGTCAGCAGTCAATCATTAGAAGGCGAGTCTCGTCTATCGTATCACGCTTCGAGTTTTGACCTCGTATGCTAGAAATACGGCCATGTTGCCTTTGACTCTTCGCAGAAGGCCGTACCCATATCTTGCGTGTTGCGGTATAAGCCCCTTATCAACATGCAGCCGCAAACGCCAAAAAAGGAGGATGTCCCTAATGTGGAGGGCTTCATCAAGTGCTGTTTCTCATATACAATCAGGCGGGACAAGCGGGGCATATCGATTATGATCGCTGGGAATTTCATCAAGTGCTGACGGGAATGCTGGAGGTTGGAGGTTATTGTGTAGAAAAGCAACGACTTTATCTTGTAAGTTATGGTAAATCATGAGTTTCGGTTAGAAAGGGTTACTGGTGCACTGACCAAAAGATTCTCCCATGTTCGATTCTCCAAGCGTCAGAACTTCTCTCCCTGTAGATGCGTACAGCAGGAAGTGAGAAGGTACGAGTTGAAAGGGAATCAAATTCGACGTAGACGCTAAATGTAAGTTGGTTCATTTGAAGATGCCAAGGGTAACTTTCGTCTACCCGCCCTACTCTTCGGATCCCCAAGATCTGATGAACCAAGACCCCTTCAATGTTTCGCGGATGGATCTGCCGAAATCAGCTACCACTATAAAGTCAAAGGTTCAATTACCCATTGCGATTCCACCACCGCCTGGAGATATAGAATAAGTATTAAGTCGATTATCACTTGAACTTGTATAGCTGAAAATCCCGACTTCGTGTAAAGTTCATGTCAAATTGAAGTACCAAGTGAGGTTCTGTGAGATATTTCATGGCAGCTGCATAGTTTCGTTGAACCGGATCATAATAGATTTTGATCATCCGAAGAGTCCTGACGAAAAGTATGCAGCCTGAGGCGTGCTACTAAGTAGTCCTGAATATCACGCAAGTTGAAGTACTGTCCAGCGAGAGCTGATGTAATCACTAACTTTAAGTTACGTACCAAGTACGTACTACAACCTTCTTGCAACACACTACGGTTTGACGGTCTTTCCACAACTTCAAGTTCTGCATAAGTAATCGCGAGTCCACAAAACAAAAAGAGTACAATTCACACCTGTTGGTCGCGTTTGGCTTCAGGTTCTAACCTAGATATTTCTGATACACACAGTTCAATTCTACTTTTTTTCATAACACAGCCATGGCCCCTCGTCGACAAGCTGCACCAGAAGGAAGCATGCCTCCTCCCAGCCGACCATCGAGTCCGGGTGGTGAAGAAATCGAAGAGGTGAGGTGGCTTGCAGCCATTGATATCCGCTATAAGACTCACGCTTACACGACGCGTTGCAGACACCATTCTTCGATAATGTGGATGAATTGCAGCAACATGTTGGTTATCTCTCATGCGAATATATGCTTGGTACTCAGGTTGTTTTATAGGGTATAAACGTACAAGATATCTTAAAACTCAAGGTAGTCACCCAGTATATGCGCAAGTTTTACCAGGCTTAAGGTTGCCCTAGGGCGCATCCATCAATACTGTGTCTGGTGTCGTGATGACTACGCGTCGTCACTTACTGAAAATAAAGGTTCGTTTAATTCCACTACAATTCCAGGGGGAGTCTGGTGAAATTGATATTCTTTGTAGGGTATGTCGGAAGCGAAGGTTGAGAAAATTAAGGTGTGCATATATTCATATTTGTGACCGTATTCCGCATTCAACCCGAGATGGTACACAGGAGGCAGCACAGAAAATCACGGTAGTTATCGACCGGCACTATCGCATTCTATTACTCATGACCCCTTCACAAGGGATCTTCCTTTGCAACTGGTATCGAAGTTCAGGATCGAAGAAAGCGCGTGCTTATCATCAGTACTGGAAGCAAGTCGGTAGATACAATCTTGGGTGGTAGGTGTATCAATCCATTACGACAGGCATCATACTTATTGGCTTTCAGGCGGGCTAATGTCACAATCAATTTCCGAAGGTAGGTAGCCCCGTCAGTTTTTGCATTTTTTGAACTCAGCTGTTTTAAACCAGTATATGGTGAATTTCGCACTGGAAAGACACAGCTGGCCCACACAATGTCTGTTGTCACCCAACTCCCTCCGGAGATGGGTGGAGCTTCTGGCAAGGTGAGCAAGATATTCTTCCGCGATCAGGTCAAGTCGAACCTAAGCAATAGGTCGCATACATCGATACCGAAGGTATAGTGGTTGCTATTTTACAAGTGACAACTTATCGCCGACGCACTTGTTGTATCAGGGACATTCAGACCGGACCGCATCAGGTCCATTGCTGACCGGTTTGGTGTGGACGGGAATATGGCCCTCGAAAATATCCTTTATGGTATTTCTGGTTGACTGTATACCTCACATCATTGAGACATAGCACTCGCAGCGCGTGCCTTCAATAGTGAACACCAGGTTGTTCTCCTTCTCTATTGTTATACAGCCATAGTTAATCTGTTGCAGATGGAGCTCATCAGCGAATGTTCCATGCGCTTTGCGGAGGACAAAGACTTCCGTCTTTTAGTAGGCCTCGCAATCTCCATTTTGAAGAAATCGCTTACTTAGTGATCAGATCGTGGACTCCATTATGGCTCTGTTTCGTGTCGATTTCTCTGGCCGTGGCGAACTCAGCGAAAGGCAACAGAAGGTAGGTCTTTGAGCCTGCGTTTCTGGATGCTAAGACTCACCACAGTGTAGCTTGCACAAGTAGGCAAAACAGAATCCTAGTCATGTTTGCTGACTTGATACATTCACATTCACATTTAGGTGATGTCGAAGCTCACTAAGCTTTCAGAAGAATTCAACGTTTGATGTTCGTTGAGAAACTATTTTACATGATTGACATCTCTTGCAGATTGCTGTTTTGATAACCAATCAAGTACAATGTATGTATTTAACTGGACATCCTTCGAAATGCAGCTCATCCTCTTCGTTTAGCCGACCCAGGAGCAACAATGACGTTTGTGGCTGGCGGGGCTCTTAAACCCATCGGCGGACATATTCTATCGCACTCCTCAGCTACTCGGATGTTCCTTCGCAAAGGCAAGTCATTGACGCCTACTACTGTTATCCAGGAGGAGTCCGGGGCCAAATGCAAACCTTACTTAAATTATCTACCTGACTTTCAGGGCGGGCTGAAGAACGTGTTGCGAAGCTAGTGGATAGCCCCGACCGCCCTGAGAGCGAGGCCTCTTACAAGCTGGACGAAGGCGGATGGACTGACGTATGATCATCGTGCTCGCTAGCTGCTCTTGGACTTTTCTCGACTCTGGACCTATCAGTCGATCTTCAGATGAATCATGTTTTCATCTGCTTTGTACTCTCGTGTTGCATGTGTTGCTGTAGATATCTTGTTAGAAATTCAAGTGTCCAAACTAAACAAATTAAAATTAGACTTTAGGGCCGCCATAGGTACTAAGTTAAGCTTAAGCTTAGCCGACACCTTTCCACTTTCCTTCGAGCACAAACATCGATATCATTAATGTCAATCCCCTTAGTGCACGAAACCTCGCTCACAGAGTCTTTCGTGGTCGGTGAGCAATGAGCACATGGTTTTGAATATTGAATACTGGTTAACGTTGACTAGCTCTTCCGGGATTTGTAGCGACCGCGTGATCCCACTGTCACTTCCATTCACTTCTGCCACTGTTGCATGTGGTCTAGCTTCCCGACACGCACGTTCCTGTCGGTGCTTCGGTTTTGGTGAGCAGAAAAGGGTCGCAGGTTTAAAAGTCGGCAACATGATCCTCCAGTATGAAGTACCTCTGTCGAACTCATTCTCTGCGATATGTTGTCCCTCATCAGTCTCGCAGCCTTAGTATCTGTAGTTCACGCCAAATTCCATTACCTATCGACTCAGAATTTACCCACGTACCCGAACACCGAGGCGTGTATTGGCCTCCCAGTGCAATATTCTTGCGAGAACACAACGGTCCTAACAAATTCATGCTGCAATGTCGTACAAGGCGGACTCGTACTACAGACACAGTACTGGGATACATATACTGGTCTCGAGTCCCAGGGACAGCTGCTTCCACGAGGCAGTTGGACCATTCATGGTCTATGGCCGGATAACTGCGACGGGTAGGACAGAAAATTTTCAATCATGATTATTGATGAATCCCCCTGCACAGCTCGTTCGACCAGTACTGTGACCTCAGCAGGCAGTATGACCCTACACCATCGCCGTCAACCTTGCCTGATGGGACAACTGTCCCTTCTTACAAAGGACCGAGCGTTAGAACATTCATCCAGGATTTCGGTCGTTACGACTTGCTGAAGTACAGTATGTGGACTTAACTTGCATGCGCTGTGTATAATCCATTCTTTGCAGTGGATGCCTATTGGATCAACCAGGGCGCGCCTAATGAGGACTTTTGGGCTCATGAGGTGAGCCAGTGTCACTTATCTGGAGGGCCTCTTGACGGAGCAGCGCCTAGTTCTCAAAGCACGCTACTTGCACATCCACATTCGACGTTGCCTGCTACGAACCTGGATACCAGGGTCACCAGGAAGTCGTGAACTTCTATGAGACAGTCACAAAGGTCTTCCAGATGTATCCTACTTACAATATGCTCGCTTCGTAAGTTTATGTGTATTCACCACAGTCTATCGCTGCTGATGACATTCGATGACAATAGTGCAGGAATTCTTCCCTCCAATACATCAACATATACCCTCTCCCAGATCACGAATGCCCTTTACTCCCAAATTGGCGCTGTTCCATATCTCGGCTGTTATGACAATGGCACTATTCTGGACGAGGTCTGGTATTTTCACCATGTTATAGGCACGGTAGGTCGTGTTGATCAAGATTGTAGCGATTTCCTCAACCTTGACTTAGGAGCAATATGGTCATTTCAAAACCCTCAATTCCACCACTCCGTCGAGCTGCACAGAAAACGGAATCTGGTATTATGAGCGGACTGCAACATCCGAACAGGTTGTTTCTTATTAAGAATACGGTGGTCGAATGTCACCTTGTTCTGCAGGGTCGCATGCACATTCATATACTTATGACAACCACTGTCTACAAGTCCAGATTGAGTTTTTTTGTGAGATATCGAACTTAGGCTACTCTACATTAAATTTAAATTTGATATCCAAGCTACGAAAAGAAGTACCTCGTTAGGGACGCGTCAGTCACGTGACAAGCGCGACGCGACACGTCCACAAATAAGCCACAATAAATATTTGCCCAAAATAGTGTTCACCCTGAATTTCAGTTGAGTTGTCGGCAGCGTGTCAGCAGCATTCGGAATTCCCAATTACATCTGACCGGTCTGACCCTCCAACGTTCAACCACCACCATAGGCAGCACACACCTCATGACAATTTCACTACAACTTGATGCGGTGTCTGGGGAGTCCAGCACGCGGAGGGCACTCACTGACATTTCTTTGGCAGTAGCCAAATCTAAAAAGATAGTTGTTGTCACCGGAGCAGGCATTTCATGTTCATGTGGCATTCCGGTGAGTTCTCTGCACATTCAGCGAATGCGATAGCCTTACAATTTTCTCTACGTAGGATTTTCGGTCTTCGGATGGTCTTTATTCGCTCGTGAAGGAGCGATACCCAGACATCGTCCTCAAAGGGCGCGATCTCTTCGACGCGTCTCTGTTCCGTGACTCCGCGTCAACCTCTGTCTTTTATACATTTATATCACAACTCAAGCGCTCCATCGATGCCGCCACTCCTGCTCCTACACATCAATTCATTCAAACCCTGGACACAAAGCACAAACTAGTACGCTCGTACACCCAGAATATCGATGGTCTAGAGGAGCGAATTGGGCTCCGTGGGAGTTCTAGTCAGCAGGCGAAGACAAGTGGGAAGAAGAAGCCGAAGCTAAAGTCCAAGGAAGTAAGGAACGTCCAGCTGCACGGCGATATCCACCGCGTGCGGTGCACTTTCTGCTCTACCGAGATGCCTTGCACCGAAGAGCATTTACATGCGTTCGAGAATGGCAAAGCACCGAACTGCCCTGAATGCACCTCACGATGTAAGTCAGCTCCCAGGTTCGTTTTCGCGCTTAGCTAAGTCTCTGGTAGCGGAAGCACGAGTTGCTCGTTCTGCACGTGCTCTTAAAATTGGGACTCTTCGTCCAGCCATCGTCCTCTACGACGAACCTCATCCTCTTGGGGACGACATAGGCACAATTCAAACGATGGACATTGCTCGCAAACCCGATATGCTAATTATCATGGGTACTTCACTCAAGGTTCACGGTCTCAAAAAGCTCGTCAAAGATTTTGCGAAGGTCGTACACGCCACCGGGACTGGAACCACACCTAGTGGTACTCCCAAAGTGCAAAAGAGTTGGCAGGGAAAAGTCGTTTTCGTGAACAAGACACCGCCTGGCAGCGAGTGGTCTGACATTATCGATTATCATGTCGCAGGGGAGACTGATGCATGGGTTGACAAAGTTCTGGAAGACTGGAAGAAGATGCGACCATCAGACTGGGAGATACAACAGACGCTTGACCACACTGACGAGTCAAATGGGTTCAAAGTCGTCAAAGAGACTGCTACCAAAACAAAGGGCAAAGGTAAGAGTGGACTTGGCATCTTTCAATCCGCCGCTTATTTCGATTCGTTAGCTGCACCGAAGCGGAATATGAACATCGAGAATATGCCACCAGAGGATCCATTTTCCTCACAGCCAACTTCACCATCAAAAAGTTCCGTTAGTGTTCCGTCATCGCCGAGCAAGCGGCGACAGTCTGCATCACACTACTCGGATGTGGAGTCAAGTCCGCGCAAGAGACGCGACATCGCCAAAATTGCGGATGGTATGGATAGGTTGGACATGTCAGAGAGGTGCATATTATTTGCAGATGCGACAAATGCAGCCAAGAATGCGGGAGGAGAGGACCTAGTGATGGGTGAACTGCAACCTCCGAAAGCAAAGGTACGCCGAGCAAGTGCATCGGTCATCCCCAAGGAGTGCAAACCCCGGACTCGAAATGTTGCCAAATCTAGAGTAAAGGTGTGGGTGGAGATCGGGAAGAAACCTAGTATTTCATAGCCAGCTGTTAATTACTGTATGTTTTACCTTTGCGTTTCTAGTAGTATTTGCATATCGCAAAGATAGCTTAAGTCTTGAGGTAGATAGTAAAACAGGATAAGATAACAACCGAAGTGAGAGCCCGGTAAAACTGCAGGAAGAGATTCCACAAGACGACGAGTCATTCGCTAATCAGCTCGGAAACACTCCAATCCTCAAAACTTCCGTCGGGTAGATAGCGCCGGATGATAAGAGGAATTTTTCGTTGCGAGAGCTCCTTAATTGCGATTTGAAGAGCATCAGTCTCGCCATCCAAGGGAACAAGTACTGGGGCGTTCATGCTTGTAATGACATGCTCGCATAAGGTCAAATGCCAGCAAGATTAAAAAAGACCTCACCTGATCTGAAGCGCTCTCGTCCCCAGTATTCGTGCCCGTTCATACTTGGTCAAGTAGGGTGTTGTTACTCTAACTTTATTTGCCTGCCTCTCGCCTTGAATGCCTACATTTGAAGGCGCTTGCTGAGGTTGTACGGCCTCCTCCCCGTTCACCATCTCCTGATCATGGTCTGCCCCATTGATTCCATTGACGTGTGAGACTTCGCCATTTGCTTCCTCCCCTTCTACCTGTTCACCCTCCTGTTCTTGTGCGAGGAGATCATAGCCTTCATCCTAAACAATATGGGGCGTCAAAAGTTTTATCACAGTATGATTCGCCAGGTACGCACGAAGGCACCATCGTTGAAACTGGTATAATATGTCACAAGTTCCTCTTGTCGATGACTTTGGAATCAAAACATACCTGGGACCGTCATAGTCGTAGTCATCGCCACCACCGCCACCACCGTATCCATCGTCGGACATCCTGAGCTGGGTCTAAGGTGGTTAAGGAAGCAGGCCAGTTGATCCTGAGATGCAAGATGAAAGTCACAAATTTCTGGACGAATGCATAGAAGCAGGACAGGATTACATAATCGACGACTTCTTTCTTCCGCTGGCAAACCTTGGTTCGTCGAAATTTTGTAACATGTCATTTTGCCTTTTGCACCTGATCAGCTGAGCGACACTGTTTGCGGAATCCCATGAAGATCTGAGTGCTTCATTATGAATGCTTTTTACTGCCAGGGTGACCCCGCCGAGGAGAGCAGCGCTTCTCCATACCAGTCACAGCGATGAATTAACACCTGGCTTCAATCAATGAAACACCGGGTGCTTCCCTCATATCTTATCACTATTTCTTCTTGAACCTGGAATGGTGCGCTTATCTTGATTGATTCAATAGCGAAAATTCTGATAGACGAGCCTGCAGCTTCCCTGTTGCTGACGGTCCGGCATCCGTCGATGGCATCGGTCTTCGCTTGCGTTATAATAGTCGTTGGTGTACGTTGCAAGTACTCCGATAATACAAAACTCACGTTGGGCAGCAGTATTTCTTGAGCTACCTGGGGTAAGCTTCTAAGCTGAGATAGTGCACAAGCTCTCATTTGTGTTTGAACATGACAGATCTTGTCCTCGCACTGTTCCGGTCGCTGATCTGATGGGTGGATGATTGTCGCGTTCCTTGAGTTGGTGCTTGCGTCGTCTTAACTAGGCTCGCGGATAACTTCTCCGAGCTCTGGCTCGTGTCTCACGCAATCCATCAAATGAATAAATCATCTAGATGTGAATTGATTGTCGTTTATTCCAAGCTTACATGGTTCTGCAGATTCAATATTTCATGTGAGCCAATCACAAAGAATCTTTGATTCCATCTGGGACTCTACACCGGTCGCGGTGGAGGGAAGGCATATCAAAGAAGGACTTAATTTTTTTTTCTGTTTTTCACTCCGTGGAGCTGCGGAATTTTATTCTGACAAGTTGGTATTATCAAAGAGCAGTTTAGGTAGACTGCCCCCGCGAGCCACAGTTGTTTGTGTCTCTGTTTTGGACCTCGTTTCTCCACCTACAACCTCTACCATCACTAACAAGTACTATTCCTTAGTTCATTCTATAGACATGCCGCAGCATACCCAGCCGCGATCTTGGGGTACTCGTTTTGACACCTTGCTCTCCGCTCCCCTTTCCCTAGCAGATGATCCTAATGTCGCTACTCAAGACACCCCTTCGACTGTTAACGAGGCATGTGACGACTCCAAGAAGTCCGCAGACAGGATCGTTCAGGATGCTAGCATTTTCATAGGAAGGTACGTTATTTAAACACAATGACTCGCGTGCTCATCATGAACTCTTCCCTAGTCTACCAACCAATATCGATCATTTGGAGCTAACTCGTATGCTCTCCGATCACCTTTCTGATCACCCAGAGGTACAGACCATCAAGGTCGTTCGTGACTCAAAGGGTGGTACTTGCGCGTTCATCCAATGCCAGGTCTGTCTTCGCAATTAAACGTTCCGAATATATTTCTAATGCTGCACCAGGACGCTGAGACAGCAGCGATGCTTATCGCAAATTTGCATTCGTCGGACCCTAAACAATTCATGGGGCGTTGCTTACGATATGAGCCCGCACGAGCCTTGAGGACGCTACTCATATCCTACCGGTGAGTTTTCACGGAGACGCGCACCTACATGTGCATATATGCGCGTATTTGAGCGCATATATGCGGTAGTCCTGCTTCTGACTCGGTTTATAGTACACCACGACAATTTGCGCCTTTGTCAGACGCCAAATCAAGCTTTGGTGACCTTCAGGATGGTAAGCCCATTGATCTTGACTTGCCTTGGGCGATGAAAATTTCTAGGGTTTCGGGCTCCCGGTAATGTTCTTCTTCAGTTCTCTTCGCTCTCTCTGACGGAAGTAAAATGGCTAGGCACCTGTCACTCCTGTACAACTCGGATGCGCGTGCCGCAGCGGAGAACGAAGGCCTTCAGCCTCTCGATGATCGAGAAACAAATGAATCCGGGGCGTACTTTAACCCCCTGCTTTATACCGCCGAAGTACTAGTAGCCTAGCCTATGACAAGAACTGTCGGTTCTAACTTTGTCCTAGACTCTAAGAAAGATGTGCACCATTTTCGGGAGCATCGAACATTTTGTGCCTCACGAAGTCGAGTCAGATGTTCAGCAAGAATACCCTCCTCCGCACGATGCCCCCCGCTCTGTAGGAATGGAGACGGGGTGCTGGGAGATCAAATGGTGCCACCGCGATGACTGTGTTGGCGCTCTAATGGTGAGTTAACAGAGCCACTTGGCTGCGTATGCTGACGCAACTGCTAGACTCTGCGCCGCGTCCCTCACCTGACCGTAACTTGGGCTCACCATCCAGCTCACCCACGCCAGCCGATGCAATACCTTGGTGCCCAGCCTGTGAAAACTACCTCACACCATTGGCAAGCTCAAGCAGCTGGCTCCACGCACATGGTGCCATCCCATTTCCCATTTCCAAACCGGTTTTCATCCGCAGATTCACTCGTTCCCTGTCATCCTGGCATGAAACCGTTTTCATCGTCAGCTAGCCTCGGCAACATCTCGCGTAATTTGAACAGAGTGTCTACTGCATTGTGCGATATGACCTGGTCCTCGCAGAATGGCGCGTTAGATACGAAAGGCATGGGACCAAAGCGTCCTCGAGCTCTATCCTTAAGCCACAAGCCATCAGGTGTGGACAAGAAACACTTTCCGCCAATCTCTGAGCCAGTCCGTGAACGAGAAACAAAACAGTTTTGGAGCGACCGAATGGAAGCTGCTGACGAAAATCCGAGGCTAGTTTTGTTTCCCCTAATAGTGAATTTCAACTTAGCACAATTTACTTCTAGCATCGCGACGAACTTACCATCCATGTCGGTCATTTCAGACATTGCAAATTCTACCGCGCAATTCAATACACCGCCGGATCACCAGGAGGAATCCTATGACAGTGAACTTGGCATCCCTCCTACTCCCGAGTTTGGGACCTCACCTATGACCCCGAAAACGCCGGGGTCTTTGATACCTCGTACTCCTACTACCGGAAGCTACCTAGGCGACTCCGGATCTCTACCTGAGTTCGTCACGAGGAATGGCTTGCAATGGGATGCAAAGCGCGAAGGTCCATTGGATCCTACTACCATTTTCGTCGGAGGGTTGGAGATGTATGGCCCAAATGCCTGGGATGAAGAACGCGTCCGTAACTTATTCTCAAGGTATGGCGGTGTACAGAATGTCAAAGTTATCCGGCCAGGTAGGCCTTGATTATCGTTGCCCTCGCTCAGTAACGATTTTTTTGTAGTCAACAAACGTTCTGCGTTTGCCTTTGTCACATTTGATAACAAGGATTCTCCTGTTCGAGCTGTTAGTGAAGAGGTACGATCAAATATCTCCATCCAGACTGTTCCCAGGCTAATCTATCTGTTCATAAGCACAACAGGATCCTTGATGGACGCCCAATCCGCGTCCAACTCCGTGACTGGAACCCTCCACATCGCACAAACTGGAGATCCAATCGTAGCCGCGGGCGAAACCTCGAGGGGAGCGTGGTCCACCATGGTTCAGAACCGTCTCTTGTATCCAGCGACGATTTTCGTGTGGATCCTAATGTTCAACAACCATCTGCGATCGCCCTGGAAGAGAAGTTACAAGAGTTGAGCATCAGTCACAAGACAACCACCAGAGCTTGCAAGCCCAACTTCGAGCAGTCAGATGAAAAGCTTGATGTTGCCTCTGAACCTCAACAATCTTCCTCTCTGGTTGCGGATGACGTACAAACCGTCAATCTAGACGAAACTGTCCCGTCACAAGCCGCTTCCATTACTCCTTCCACTTCACAAGCGTCGGCGTTATCTGCCGCTCCCCAGCACATGGCTTATCCCATACCTACAATGGGGTACTATCATCCTCAAGGATGGGTAACTGGTTTCCCGCCGTATCACATGCAGTATATGGGGGCGTACCCTGGATTTCCTCTGCCGCCACCGATGAGCCAATCGTTTCCGTCGGCTAGTGGCACAGATGCTCGTGGAACACCTTCAGCAACACCTGCTCCAATCGTTCACCCAGGCATGTATGCTGTACGTTTAGCAGATTTCAAACTTCCCATGCTGCAGCGCTGACGTGCTGTTCAAGCCATTCATTCCATACCCATATCCTGCAAGAACACCCGTGCGAGAGCCAGGCCAGGGACACACCCCTGTCGCAACACAAGCGCCACTGATACCTACGGGGTTCATTCACGGGGATCAGGGTATTCTGGTTCCTGTTTACCCCCCAGACGCTCTGAATCAATACATGTCTGGAACTCAAGGCGAACAAACTTCAACCTCCACAGAGGCTACTCCTGCTTCTGTCCCAGCTCAACCTCCTAATCATTGGAGGCCATATCCTCCACCTGCGTTCGCACCTGGGCCGCCAGGAATTCAACACCCAAACCCAGGACCTTTTCCGACGATGGGTCCGCACGGCTGGGTGTCAAACCACGCCCCATTCGGCATCAACCCGCATATACATGCCCCATCAAACGTTCCTCCAGGCTCTGGTGGTGCATCCATGCCGCCGATGTTTGAGCAGCGCAATGTCAATGTACCTCCTCGTCGCCAACATCGCAGAGACCATCAATCCAATTTCAAGAACGGAGGTCGTGGTCACCCTCGTCGTTACCCTCGTGGATCGTTTGCCTCTAACACACCAATGACGAACGTACATCCCACTCCGGGAACTGACCACTTCACTAGCTCCCAACGAGATGTGCAGAGCGGTCCCGAATGGAACCATTGGGGTACCCAGTGATTGCATCAGTTGCACTGACATTTCTCGAGTTAGGCATGGTTTGATTTCTGTCACTCTGTACATTTACATTTCGTTCTATCTTCCTTTCTTCAAGCCAATCATTCTAATATATAGATCCGTTTTTCGTCTCCTTCATTAACTATTTTCCATCAAGCTAGATAACAAAAACGACACTCATTCATCCATAGATTTGTGCATCATGTTCAGTCATATTCTCATCGATACTCAATCATCTTCCACTCCTTAGATTGTCACTGTCGTTACTGCATTATCTGCCCGTGTAATATGTATACTCGAGTATGTGATCCAGACACCGCTACAAAATTATCTATGACTCTTGTGAGCGTAGATGTAACAAGCTTTGTCTCTTACCCAAGAAACAGTGTATGATCTGAGTATACAACGTCCTTTGATGGGGTTGACCTGGATAGGACATGGATGATTCTAGATAAAATAGCACCGGGTGAGAATGGGCAGATAGTAGGTGCAGAGTCCGGGTGCGTTCTCCCAGAGCATACACCAACGAGTTCCTCGGAACGGTACCTAGACTTGACGGAACGAGGAATGAAGATCTCAAGTATTGCGATTCGAAATAAGAGCAAAGCGCTCTCCTGGTCGGTGAGACATGGCCAGACGAATCGTACCAGTCGCTCCCCGAAATGTGCCCAATGGATATCAGACTCGTGCCAGTGACTAGTAGAGCTGGAGAAGAGAGAACGTGGGAGTCTGGGAGCGCTTGGCTGCTACAACCTTAAATCAAAGTCAACACGCGGCTTCATTACCGTGTGTGATATGACTAGAGGTGTAAATTTGGTTTCACGATTGGACTCTGCGTCAACCAAAGTACAATGAGTTTCATACATCTGACTCGGAGAACACGCACTACTTACTACTGATCATACAGAATCTTGTTATCATGACCATTTTTGGGAGAAGTTGATCCAGATCTTCAAACAGAAGTTTAGGGTACAAGCTTCTCTTTGTCGTTCCTTTGGCACGCTTGTTCCAAGCTCGTCACGGTTCGCTGCTTTTCGTCAAGTAAGCGATGTTCAAGTTACTCAAGGGACTTGCACCGAAAATTCGCTACCGGTCTTGGTATATATTCCTCACCGCACATGTTAATCGACTCACCATTTCTGCAGATCTCGTATACCATTATCAGATTGTATCCCGCAGCCGACCAAGCGGCTATGGATTAAATATTACAGAACTCATCATCAAGGTATAGAAATGTAGCACTGAGGAAAAGTAAGTATTAGTGTGGTAAATGAAGGAGTACTAATGGTATAATCATTGATCATCTAAGGTTCGATGGCGAGTCTACCGGGAACATACAACTCGGGCTCCCCTCGCGAATTTTGGCGCACCCTGTATGGGTCCCTCTCCAATCGGTTCAGTTGAGGCAAATAAGGCCATGACGGTAGTACGGGTTCATCTTCTAGAGTGAGAGACTTCTCTACCTCGTACTCCTCTTCTGAATCATTGTCTTGATCGATTGCGTTGTCCTGCTTCTTCTCCGGAGGATAG
>KN835331.1:0-48596 GCA_000827255.1 Suillus luteus UH-Slu-Lm8-n1
ACGACCTACTAGGGTGAAACATACCTATCGAATTTTACCAGAACACAGACAAATTTCCTACCAAATTCTATATTGTGCTATTGAATAAAGACAAGAAGGGGACAACAAACTAAATCCTCCCAAGAACTCACCGCGTTATCTACCACGAAAACTAGAAAAGTCGTAGACCGCGTACTTAAGGACTGGCAAGAAGTCTTCCGTGTATAATAGTGTTGTCATTATACGCAAATTTATATAAGACCCTTAAGTAACAGGACAGCGTCCGGATTAGTCTTACTCGTCTTTCCGTTATCCAGATAACCTTCGGATATCCATACGTTATACATTTGGATCTTCGGATCCGATACGATAGTGTTTATTAAATAAAGGGCAATACTCGGGAAAGGGGCACAGCGTACGAGCTGAGGCCAAAGCCCTTCGGATCCGTTAACCCGAGAGTACGACCTTAACAGAGTTAAATTTTATACAACTGATATTCATGGGTCCTGGGACTCGAGTATAATAGTAGATTCTGTGTATTCTTAACTATTACAGAAGGATAAGAGAGGGCATATGATCCCCACATGCTTTAATACTGTTTTAGCCAACAAAGAGGATGGTGGAATAACAGGTGTAGATGAAACATTTGTGTTTGTGTGAACACAGCCGTTAATCTAACTTGATTTCAAAAGGATACTGTGTTGTGCAAGTTCATGTCGTCTTCACCAGACCCTTCAGTCATTCTTTATGTAGAACCACTGCCTGGATGTACCAAAAGGCTGTACAATCATGGCCAGCCAGTCCCTAGTTGGTATATGTAGCATATGTGCTAGTCAGTATACTAGATATATAGGATTATCTTGATTGAACTTAGTAGTTCTGGCTAGCATTATGCCACAACATGTAGGCTCCAGCTTTAGTAGAGAAGGCTGTGATTGATTTCAATATTGCATACAGGCCAACTTAATTTCTACATATAGTCAAGCTGCAGTAGCAATATGACCAGTGAATATCTGAGATACTTATCATCCCTAACCAAATATGTACATACAAGCTAGAGATACTGTCCAGCTGGTCAACCTCTAAGATACTATCCTTGGCCAGACATATATATATAAGCTAGAGATACTGCCCAGCTGGTCAATATCTGAGATACTTGTCTCAAAGTGGACAACATATGTGAGAGTGCTGGTTAGGCTAGTGATTTACTCTTATAAGGGCCAGGTATGTAGATACATACTATACCAATAATCTAGCTGGTTCAATATTCCATTATTTTATATAGCTCAGCCTAGCCAGTGGTAGCTACACCCTAGGTATTTCATAGATATCAATCTGCCAGATTTAACTCTATACAAATTATATCTACCTAATATGGCTAGGCTGCTTAGAAACTTTTATAAGGACCAGCCACATGAAAATAAACTGTAGAATCCATCTGGCCACTTAATATCTGAGATACTATTATTTCAGCCAGATAGTTAAATGTAAAAAACAACTGGCCACCACATATCCTGGCCGTCTGTCATATCCCATATATTCATGCTTCTCATTCGGACTTCAGAACCTAGATCTGATCCAGTCCGATGTACAGATACATTTCCGATCCGATATACAATAAGCTTCTTAATTCATTTCCTGTTCATATAATGTTATCACAGCCTTGTCCTTCATTCGGTATTCTCCATTGCCAGTCTTACGTCTTCATTCCGGGCTATGTTCTTTGATCCATTTACATATGATCAATTCCTGGATATGTTTCTTGATCCGTTTACCTGTAATTGATTTCCAGTTATGCTTCTTGATCCGTTTACTTGTGATATCCATTCCGGCTTTCGTTGATTAGCGATAGACTTTGCTTATACTTCGTACATAGCCTCAAGCCCTTAGGCATTTGGTATATAAACTCCTGTACATAGTTGTTAGTACCTCAGTTCAAATATCATCTTAGTTTGTCCTCTTTCCGTCTTCTGGACTTGAGTGCTCGTTAACTCTTGTCACCCTCCGAGACTTACAGATTGTATCCGATAGTCTATATCTTTGGCTCTATCTTTGAATAGTCATTACTCTGTTGTTTTCTAGTCCAGACACATCTGGATTAGTCTTACTTGTCTTTCCGTTATCCGGATAACCTTCGGATATCTATACATTATACATTTGGATCTTCGGATCCGATACATTAGTGTTTCTTAAATACAGGGCAATACTCAGGAAAGAGGCACAGTATACAAGCTGAGACCAAAGCCCTTCAGATCCGTTATTCCAAGAGTACGACCTCAACACTTCTGTACACCAATTTTGTAAATTTATGTGTAGATTCTATTATCTTCATATCATGTGACACAGTAACTATTCATTTTTTGAATCTAAAATATGGTTAGATCTAAGTATTATGGCCTTCGCGCACCTTTCTGATACAGAAATGAATGTTTAATTTATATGTGGATTTTATAACTTATTAGTTGTTGATGTAACCATCTATCACAAAGGTCACCTTAGACAGCAGGTAACAACAACTGCATGTGTTTGACAATATATTACCCTTGCCAAATCACAACTGCACCCAATGGTCATTCATCATCAACATTACATGTATTTAATAGCTCATGCTTGTCATCTGGCTGACATTATATATTATTTTGTGTATTTATAGCTTACTTGTTGTTGATGCAAACATCCATCACAAAGTCCAGTTGAGATACTAGTAAGTAACAACTACTATGTGTGTCTGGCAATATATTAGCCTGAACATATCACAATTATGACCGACGACTACATGGTATCACCATTATACATACATATGTTGTAGTGTATGATTGCCACCTGGTTGGCATTGCCAATGTTCATCACAAAGTTCATCTTAGGTAAAGGATGACCACTATTCTGCAGAACTGCTGGACTTCCTACAATAGTATGTCTATTATATGTTGCAGTTGCGAGACATATATATTTGCATCAGGATTGTCATTCTCTTGCATCTTCTTATCTGTTGATACCATTATGCTACCAATTTTTATTGCTTTGTCTTTAGATATAATATGGTGAACATGTGACCTGAATCTGTTATTTATATCTATAAAAACCTTTTTCTCGCCGGTTTCCTGATGTATCAACTAGCTTTGTACCACAGTTGAAATGCATTGCTCGGAACGCCTGATCCAGATACCAGTGTACCAACTGCGAATACCAACAACAAGTCGAGAGGTGAGAACAGAACCTGTCACGGTATATACCAATGGATCATGCAAAAACAATGGTAAGTATAATGCCACATGTGGGAGCAGAATTTGAGTAGGAGAGGATAGCCCTATGAATAAAGCAGTCAGAATCCCTGGCATCAAACAATCCAACCAAATAGGTGAACTGATGGCAATACTGGTCACTTCACAGTCCATCAACCCACTAACCCCAGTTTAAATAATACCCAACTTGAAATACGCCATCAACGGAATAACTAGGGACCTGCAGGGGTAAACCTGTGGGTATCCAGATAGCAACCCACACCTGTACCCCTCAGCTACCCATACCCGTACACCCATGGGTACCTAAGGGTATGGGTATCTACATGGGTCACACACGGGTCGAGGGTCTTGTGGGTATACTCGTACCTGCCATCCAATTCATGTGTAGGTAGCAACAAAAGTTAGTAGTATAAGTACCTACTCTAATATAATACTATCCCACCTATCATCAAGTACCACGTCCTCGTCATTGACGTCAGGTAGGCTAGAAACAGACAGAATGTCTGTATCCTTTACCAAACCTAGCTGGCTCCACAGCCCGACATGCAGGAGTGCACGTGTTGACTGTGCGGAGAGACGACTTCGGACATGTGAGAGAAGTAGCTGTCCACGGCTGAAAATACACTCGACATTGATGAACATTGCTGGTATAAACGTTAGAGGATGTTAGTGGTGCTGAGACACAAACACACCTGGAATGGTGAGGTAGCCAATTGCCATTCGAGAGAGTCGTGGATAGGTCTTCCGGTGCCCATGCCACCACGCTAATGGATCCATGACATCTTCAGTGTCCGAGTTGAGGTAGTTATTGAGTTCCTCGACTGAAGCGGTGGGCTTGCGATGGGTGAGCATGGGTAGGGATTCGAAAATATTGGTAGAGTCATTATTCTGTCATATGTTAGCTACAATTACAGTAAAACATAACCTCAGTACGCACCTTGTTGACTTCAGCTACTGATGTATTATCATTGTCAGTATTAGGGACTGAATGAGACACATAACGTTTGAATTCATCGCAGATGAGTTGTTCGGCTGTGTGGATCCAGTCGTCCTGCCAGCCGGCAGCCTTGAAATAAGTGAGCTTGTGGTGGGGATGAAGGACTATGACAGAATTAGTAGAATTGAACATCAAATAATAAAACACCTACCCATGGCAATGCGGTAGACAACAGAAGAGTCAGTGCATGAATAGTATCGGTTCAGTGTACATTTTGCAAGTCCCAGAGCAGTGCGGATGGCAGGATTGAAGTGTTTGTTCTGGACGATGCCATTAGTGAACATAGTGTCGATGTGGTCCATCGCAGGGATGACCATGGCAAGGTTTGGTGTCCCGCGTGAAAAGTATAGTGTTGCGTCCTTGAGGATCTGTGAATATGTGATTAGTAAGTGTTGTGACGAGTGCGTGATCAAGTTACCTTCAATACATCACGCAATTGCTTTGCAAGCATCCAGTCATCATCTTCCAGTGAATATTCCCCAAGTCCCAGCTTATGCTTGTCTGTGATAGCATCAATTGCCTTCTGGTACTGCAATGCAAAATTCAGCATATCAAATGTCAAATTCCATCGAGTCAACACGTTCCATGGCATTATTCGTGGAGGAAGTTCCAAGGTTTTGAGGATTGATTTCCACGCAGGAAGCAGGATGGTCGTAGAGTGAATGATTTTGAATGAGAGCTTGCGGAGCTGCAATGAGAGTCAGGCTATGCCCACAGGTGAATATTGTGTTTTGACCTTTGCAAGTACAAGTCTGATTGGGTGGATATTTCCTGCCAATGCTAAGCACTCTCCATGGCCCAGCAACATCTCTCCATCTACCCACCATTCACCATCATCATCCTTGTCGTCATCCCTGTCGCAATCTTTGTTTCGTGTCTGCAAGTCTGTCCAGTTCTTCATCCACCTCTTCACCATTATCTTTTCAAGCATCAAACTCATGCAGCAAAGATTTAGCTACAAGATTTACAATATGTAAAAAAACATCGTGTGCGGCTTGTCTCGCCTGTGAAGTGGGGTACGAGATCTACGAGCTCAGTGACAAGTGTGTCATTTGATGATGCATTGTCTGCCGTCACACTGAGTATCTGTGTGTGTCCCATGTGTTGGTGAGTTCTTCTCTGACTGATAATGTTTTACTTTACCTCATCAGAGATCCCAAAGTCTTCTAGGACCTTCGCAAATGCTTTGGCCAAGTTAGCACCAGTGTGCAACTGTTAATGCTTGTTAGTGTGATGATTTCCATTGACGGTAAGTTCGCTTACCTTCGCAACTTCAATGATATCCAGAATCATTGCTAGAGGCTGACCGTCATGCTCTAGATGGACTGACAAGGCTACATATGCCCTATGGTTTGGGGATGTCCAGGCATCTGTTGCGAAGTTCAACTCGCCCTCATAATTCTAGTGAGTTCGTTAGTTTTTGTCACCACATGCTAACTTTGTTTTACCTGTAACATATTCACGATGTGCTTGCACGTCTCAATGAAAACTTGTTTCACATTATGCGCAACTGTTGACAGGGATGGTAAGTAGTATTCTGGCCGCCCGGTCTTCATTAATTTTTGAAACCCTCGGTCATTGACCATTTCAAAAGGTCTTAAACTCTCAGACACCCAACAGACAACCTCCGCCCTGGTTGTGTACAATCAGCAGTGTCTCATTGAACGCGCTTGATTCAAACAAACCTTGTCTCAGCACGGGTGTGCTGACGGTGTGAATAGGTAACTTTACCCTTTCCTTTCCACTCAAACAAACTTTTGATTGATCCGGTTTCAAGTAGATTCTTGATAGGACCATCTCGAGCAGCTGCAGTGTTACCTGTGTCCATTGCAGCTTGTAAGGCTGCATCTCCCCAACAACTCTTCACGTGTTTTCTCATATTGTTGGTTGATTTGGCATCTTTTTTTATCTAGGTACTGTCGGATACAATGCTTGCAGCCATGCGTGGCACATTTGAAGACATGGCATCTTTGCTTGTCGTGGTATTCAATTGCCAGTGTCGGTTCGAAAAACACGTAGATTGGTGATGTCCAATCTTTCATGAGTCTTGCTACATCTAATGTTAGCATTGGCTCGTATATTTTGTAAGTACCTACTTAGCTCGGCATCCGATGATTCTGATGGATCTTCATTAGATTTCTCCTCAGCTTGATTATCAACATCGGAATCCAATATGATGGTTTCTGCATCTCGGTGAGCTGCCTCTTCTTCTTCTTCAGTCCTCACAGTAGCTTGATAGATACTCCGACTGGATGATGGACTGTTGGGTTCTGTGGATGCCATTGTTTTGGGCCATTTTGATGCTGGTGTTGCATTTGGGGCCTTCTCGGCAGCTTTCCACTTGGCTTGGCCTTCTGTGGCCATAGCCATCACCTTCTTAGTGGGTCGCATGATTCTTTTAGGTAACATCTTTTGATGGCAGGAGAAGTGTGGCTCTCATAGTAAAATATATTCATAGATTATCTATCTTTGGTGTGGCTAGATTGGTACTATACAGTTGTTGATAATAAAGGGACCTGTCAATGGTCCAAGGGTCCCATCATTAGTCCAGGAGTCCATGGGTTGCAGGGCCACTACCCACACCCATACCAGCAAGTACCCCTACCCACGACCCACAGGGGTTACCCATACCCCTGCAGATCCCTAGGAATAACCACACACCTTAAAGACTGGGAGAACACAGGATGGATAGAGGTTGACAACACCAACATCTTCAAAGCCATCACGTATCAGCTGAGACGATGTCCATCCCCAATGACTTTTCAATGGATTAAAGGGCATCAGGGCCACGTCAGAAACAAGAAGCCGATCAGCTCACTCTCACTGGCACACTCCGTCAGAACCCAGACAACATTAACACTTATGTCCTCAGGAATTTTGACATACAAGGTGCGAAACTGTCAAAAATCACCCAGAAGCCTACAAAGAAATAATGAAGAAATCTCACATGGAATACAATAGAACAACACTAAGTCCCCTAGATATTACCAGATATGTCATGGAATCACTGTCATCCTCTCTGGAAACCAATGACACCATATGGCGGGGATATCGACACAAGGACATATCCAAAAAGGTGCAAATGTTCCTGTACAAAATGTTAAATAATGCATATTGTATAGGCGATTTCTGGTCGCAAATACCCACCTACGAACACAGGGCAATGTGCCAACTCTGCCGAGGTGAAAATGACTCCATGGAACACATCTTAACCCACTGTACTGATCCAGTGAAAAAGACTATTTGGGACCTAGCCAAAAACATTTGGCCAGCAAAGTATGGACCTTGGCCGATACCCCACATAGGCCTGATCCTTGGCTGTGGAACCATCTCCCTCCCCAAAAGACCAAATGAAGCCAATACACATAACACAAATGACAATCGACCATTATCTGGAGCATCATGCCTGCTTCATATCCTAATCTCTGAATCAGCTTATCTAATCTGGACTATGAGGTGTGAGAGAACCATAAGAGACACTGCACATACGGAAGAAAATACCAGAAAACGCTGGGCTAATGTCATTGACAGAAGACTACAGCTCAATAGAGCAATAGCAAGTAAAATGAGACAAAACACCAAGACAACGACTGCAGTCAGAAACACGTGGTCAGATATTATAAACACTAACACACAACCCCTCCAACAAGACTGGGTGACTAATCTAGAGGTTTTAGTGGGTATCGATCTACCCAGGCCCTTGCAGACTGTGACAACCAGGTAGAACAGGAGCCCCACACTACTCCACATCAGGAAATTCACACATTCCTTAACTTCCTTAATCAGCTTATTTCACTTAACTTAAAACTTGTTTGCTCTCTCTCTCATCATTCACCTGGCATATCTCATATTTTTTTTGTGTGAAACATAACCAAACATGTACGTTTATATATCTCAACATCTTTTTTCTGAATACACTCAAGTTGAAATTTTGGATAAGTAGATCCACTTTTACCAAGACATATAAGTGTGCATAAGTCCATTCAAGGACAAGTTAAGCAATGTGAGAATTTCCTGATGCACATGGAGTGTGTGTAAGCTGCATTTTTCCTCGGACAACAACTAGAACTAGGAGTCATTATAAGCATTTATGTAGATCTAGACAGTGTCAGTTGCTACATAATATACACCGCTTTTCCAAAAAAAAAAAAAAATGCATTGCTTTCTGTCGTTTTTTGTACATTTGAGCCTGGTGCTCTAGCTTGAGTCCCTCATATTTCTGTAGATTTACAATCTCCATAAATCTACTGTGTCCCATTATCTACAGACTATATGACACATCGAAAATCTATGGTTTGCGTGTGTTTGCATGGATTCTGTTATGTCCTGTGTTCAGTGGGTATCTACGGTCAGAATTTTTTGATAATACGCAGTGCAAACAAATACAAATGTGTCCGGGATTGGCGTGGCCGAGCACTGCCTCGATGTGAATATTGAACGAGTACAAATTGTTATGACACAGGGGAAGTGCATGTAAAGTAGCAGCCCATAATGTCATTTTGATGCATCAAGTAATTACAGTTGTAAGACACTTGTAATGCATCAACAGTTACTGCTGCTTATCCTCCCTTTTTAGAAAATTTTGAGGATCCCTAATGCATCAGTGATGCATTAGCACTCAAGGTAATGCATTACTCCCCAGTTGCCTGATTCAGCTGCCCCAGCCATTAAAAAGTGGGTGGGTACCTTATGGGCCTTCTGTAGGTACCTTCCCCTTGCACTCAGACCCTTTGGATGTAGGGTAGTGGGCCTTCCTGTACCTGATTACCTTCAATACTTGTTCCTTCCTGTTGTGTGGCTATGTTGGCTCGTGATGAGCACATGTACCCCATACTTCTGTACCCCATATTTTGACTTGAGTGTGACAAGTTCAACAACAGCATTTCCCCAGTGTCCCAAATTTTGCCAAGTCCATAGAGTTCAATGGCAGTATTTCCCGAACATCAAAAATTTCATTGAGTCCAAGCTCGTGGTGGCAAATCTGTTGTAGCAATCATGCAAGGTCCCGCAGCATTCTTCCTCACATGTAGTATAGCACAATCAATATATTAAAACATATTTGAGGACAGGTTTTGAGTGTTAAGCAATATATACGGCTGACAGTCAGACAGATGGCATGGTGCGTTACTTTCAATTGAAGTATGCATCCTATCAGTAAACAAGATGTTAGATGCTATGTACAACCAACAGCAAGATGGCCGACACTCGCAATTATGCGACTTTCAATCTTCTGAACAAGAACTCAATGATGGCAAATGACAAAATTCAACAACACTAACTTTTTAGATGTGTTACCAGTGTTCTCAGCATTGCGCTTGCTGCCACATTTTGATGTAGCATTTGCGCCTCCGCCTGCTTGACCAGACCATTGAGGAACATCACCGATGTCATTATCCAATTCACGGCAATTGAAAGGGACTGATTGGCGCAGCCTACCAGTATGCCAAGCACCAGGCTGCTCATCTTCAATATGGTGAGCAATGATCTGAGACACTGTAACCGGAAGAGGCTCAGTTGCCGATACAGACAACACAGAAAGTGCAGGTACTGGTTGCGATGCAGGGGGAGCAGGAGGTGTAGGTATTTGAATGTTAGTAAAACCTTCAATGGTCACAGGAGGCTGAGACCCATGGAGCAACACGTCTGGCTGATAAGCAAGGGCTGTAGGAGGTGTGGGCCAGACATATGGAGTAGGCTAGACAAATGGAGGAACTGGAACCTCACGCTCTACAGGAAGTAGAAAAGGCAGATGTGAGTTAGCACCATCAGAATCCATGCTGGGCATCCCCAGAAGAGAGAGCATTGCAGCTTCATAATCTCCAGGTTGGAGACTGTTGTAGTCGAAGTCCAATGGCTTGGATGCCTGTATATGGTCGTGTGTATGTAAGCTGAAGTCCTGTGTATGTAGTAATGCATTAATTTCTTGTAAATGTGATGCATTAGCCTCAAGCTTACCTGACTAAATCCATCCATGGAAGCGACTAGGTTCAACTCTGTGTGGGATGCATTAGACTCACTCAGAGTCAACTTATAAAGCATGTTCCACCCCTCTATTCCAGCAGTGGCACTTTCGCCTGTGCAATCCCCATCCGCCTCAGTATCATCCCCACCCACCTCAGTATCATTCCCACCCACCTCAGTATCATTCCCACCCGCCTCAGTATCATCCCCATCCGCCTCAGTATCCAAACCCTCACTTGCTGAGTCGCATTTAGTGTCTCTGTTGTAGTTTTGGTCGGTAGCTGGGAGAGAGTCCTCGTGTTCTAAACATTAAGTTTAGCATTAGTGAGTCAATGATTTCCCATGCCAGTCACTTACTGATCACGTTGTCCACAAAACTCACAAACACCTTAAGAACCTCGCTGTACATCACATATGAGTCTGCAAACTGGCCACCAGCGGCACATTCACCAAGGTAATAACTATCAGATTTATTTAATTAGTGATTAATTATAGATAGATAATTGGGACATACTCGATGAATCACATATTACCCCCAGCTTCTGGATCGCGGCCACCCATGAGCACAGAAAACTTCCATCCACCAGTCATATGACTCAGGTGTCGGAAGATACGATCTAGCATCACCGAAGCTCGTGGATTTCCCTGTGTAACGGTGAGTTTTGCTTAAAATTTTGTTGAAAATGTAAGGGACGTACTTAATCTTTGTATCATCATCCACCTCATCCCTTGCCTCAGCGGCCTCTCGGGCTTGTTTGAACTCCCTCTGCAACTTTTGGTGCACCTTCTTAACCTCATCTTTGATGTCAATTGACTCTGCCTCGTATTTTTCTGCAGTGATCTCATGATGCTTGTGAAGCTTAGAACCACAAGAGGTAATTCCACCCTCTGCAATCGCATCGTCAACTGATTGCTTGATGTGGTCTGCATAGTACATCTATGAGTAAACCTTGATCTTCTTCACTGCACGGGGACCTTTCGTGGACCAGCCTCCTGCAAGAGTTTGTTTTATGTCAAGGACTCCTCTGGAACAGGCCAAATGTGTCAGACACACGGGGTTTGTCTGCCACCGATACCAAGATATAATTTGCTGCAATTGATGGTAAGCAAATTTTTCAACAATCCAAGTGAGTATTTACTCTTTTCGTGCTTGCAACACTGTCTTATACACCTCCTTCTGCTCGTCAGTCAGTTCGTCCTCGTCATCGACATCAGGATAGTATGCCTTATGGACTGGCCATTGGGTGAAGAACTTCTGGTCGACCCCGGGCCAGAACTGCACATAATTTTTTGACAGCATGTAAGTGTGATATTCAGCCAACATTGACATCAGGACAGCTTCTTGCTCAACCATAGCCCACCTTAATGGAGCCATTGTGTGGAGCACATAGGGACAGGCACAATTTTGAGAATTCACCAGACGCGCACTTAGATGTAGAATATTTAATGCATTAATTGGTATCTAAGTACATACTTCACTGTCAAACAAATGGAGGATCTCGTTGTCAATTTGAACATCTATCTGCAAGCAGATTATTTAAGAGCAGAACTTCATTGTTAGGATAGCCGCTGTTAGAATATGCGCGGAACACTTATGCATGCTTACAAAGTCTCGTACAGTAAGTCCCCCTGCCTGCGCCTGTCAGCAAAGTCAGGTATCCCTGATATCCCTGATGCTCCATAGCACCACAATTCCTTAATGGCAGCTATAGTCTTTTTGCACTGAGTAGAAATTGCACAGACCTCCTTGTGAAATCTTGTCAAGCCCGTCTCTTCGAGCACACTCCCTTTCAGGCCCTGCAGACCAACCTGAACCTCTTCAAGGGACGCCAGAACCTCAAGAAGCTTACAGACGGTGGTCTCCTGTGTCTCGATACTGTAAATGAGCTGGTCACAAAGGTCTTCACAGAATTGTCACACTGGTATACCAGTGCAATCCAGTAGTGCAGCCTGAGCGCAATTGAGCTGCTGGCTTTGCAGCGTGAAATGACCAAGGGCAATAAATTAGTAAAACTAAGTTCATAGTTGTAAGAATACCTTACGCATGCGACAGTTGAGTTTTCAAGCGCATTCTGGTGGTTTGCTTTGATTCCGGCACAATAATGGTCTGAGAGTTGCTTGTCTTAGAGGTGGGGCAGACCTTTGTTATCACAGTTTCAGTAGTGCACTCAGGCTGGACATGCGACAGTTGAGTTTTCGAGCACATTCTGGTGGCTTGCTTTGATTCTGGTGCAGTAACAGTCTGAGAGTTGTGATTGGCACGATGTCTGATATTCTTTTCACAGATGACTGTCTTGTTCCTATAGATGCATCTGACTATGAGAATACATGGATCAAATTAATCACCCACAGTTTATAGTATTTTCTGCGGTATTTACGCGCTGCTTGGGCTCTCTCAGCATCATCCTTGTATTTGAATGGACGACCCACCATCGGTGTCAAGTGGAGCGGTAGGCGTTGACTGGTAGTATTATTCGGAGAGTAGAGTGTTGAGGTGTCTGTAAGTACCTAGTGTTAGATGTGTTTGGGGGAATAATAGTGTTAGGTGTGTTTGGGAGAATAATACTATTCAACAACTCACATTGGGAGATTAATGCACTCCAGTCAATGTCTTAAGCTTGGATTGCTGCAGCACATCACTTGAATTTACCTTAAGGTTGTCAGTAAAGTCGGATAGCTACTTCAACCCCCCACAGTTACTGTCAACATTGAGATCGAATCTTTTCTCGCCATTGACTTAGATTTTTTTTTGGTGCAACAAGCCTGACTGTCCACCCTGATGCTGAACTTCATGCCTGCCATTATACAAATATTACTGTTGACCATTCCAACACAGTACACACTTCAACTCCCAGAGAACAAAATATAGAAGACACTGAGATCAAAACATGTGTGCAACAAACGAGTTATGATTGCAAGCAAGAAATGTGTGGGCAGCAAGTACAGAAACACGTGGGCGACAAGTACACAATTTGTATATACACTAGATATCACATCACAGCAACCATCAGAGCGGCAACTCATGCACAGTGCCATCTAGCAACACCTGGGCATAAGCCTCATCTGCACTAGCACGAGAGGAATACTGTCCGAAACAGGCTCCAGGAACGCCTATCACATGTGAATGGACATTATGCCTGGAAGAGCATTGAATTGAGAGGTTTAGATGAGAAGGAGATACATACCAGCCTTGAAATACACCCGTCTCGCGTCCAACAGTAATGATGTACCAGCGGACCAAAGCAGAAGTACTGCCAGGTGCAGCACCAGTAATAGCGATGGAGGGTGGTGCAGTGTTCACAGCTGCAACGTTGGCTTCAGTAATCACACTGGTCAAGGTGCTTGTATCAGAGACACTCTGAGGCTTGGCTGATGTGTTTGATCAGGATCTGATGAAGCAAAAACTTACCTCCTTCAGGATGGTCTGCGGGACTGTTGCTAGAGGAGATAGACAAACCTGCCTGCAAAATCTGAGTCTGACAGACGTAACAGGTCTGTTTATGATTTCAAAGAATGCAACCTGGGCAATAGCCTACTGCTAGCGCTTCCTCCAGATGGTTAGGAAGATCAGTGCCAGCCTCCGCATGGGCATGTGTGAGATCTGAAATAACAAATGAGTGTGACAACAAGCTAGTGTTATTACACTGACTTACATAGTTGATCATGCAAAAGCTCAACGATAGTTACCAGCTTGGACAAACTGAAGGTTTGTTCCTTGATCATCGTGGGAAAAAACTTCATTTTAGACAAGCAGTGTCACAGAGTTGGAGGTAATAACAAGTGATAGCGTTGACTGAAGAGGTAAAGGTGCAGTGCTCAATGATGGGAAAGGGTTTCAATTGAAGCGTCTTATATCACTCACACTGGCAAACTTTAGCGAACTCCGCTGTGCGCTTCACAGAAGCCCTCTTGCACAACAAGACGTCAATACATAAAGCTTGGCGGATCCCGAAGGACTTCAAGTTATCCTCAGGCTTACCAAAAACACTGACTCAAGAACTCATCGACAAAATGTCGAGCTCTAGTGGAGGTGTCATGAATAGTGACACAGCAGGTATTGTAAATTTGCTCAGTAGGTGATGCATTGATTCATCATGAACACATAGTTCATGAAACAACCATGATTCAGGCAAGGATGTTACCTTGGTCCTGGCATGAAATCAACAACTGTGGTCGTAACAGTCGGGGTCGTGGTCGTGGCCGTGTGCGTGGACAACGTGGCACCGGACACAGCAGTAGTTGAGGATGCTTGCGTTTCAATGAATATATTATCACTCCTACATCACGTCTACCGATTGCTCACGAGAGGCTCAAATTTACCTCGCTACCGTGTGGTGGTCTAGTCTCATCTTGTCAGGATGTATTCACATCCTCAGAGGCATCATCATTGTATCCCGACACACATCTTGCAGACAACATTCTTTGCAATAACATTGGCAACTATGATTGCTATGAGGCGATGGATGAGGATCCTTCACCTGAAGTGGAAGTAGGGTCTCCGAATAAGCGCAGACGCACAGCCAGTGTATGTGGACGGTTTCTATTTGCTTACTATGTACTGACCTTCTCTAGGATCATCGGGAATTATTCCTTCTCGAGATGCTTCGCCACGATGGAAGAGGCGATGACATCTCTTCGACCTTCTGCAACACCTGTGGGATCACGGTTGGCTCATACCGTTGCAAGGATTGTTTCATGTCCAGGTTATCATGTCAGATGTGCGTCGTTGCTGCTCACGCATATTCACCAGTGCATCGCGTAGAGGTAAGTGTCATGTCCTATTGTGTTGCTATACATGCCTCATGCAAATACTACAGAAGTGGAACGGTGAATGCTTCAAAAACATAACTCTCAAGAATCTAGGGCTTCATGTGCAACTTGGGCACAAAGTTGGCGAATCTTGCCTTCTTCCCAGCCGAGCCTTCAATGATGATTTCATCCTTATCGACACTCTAGGCATACACCCTCTGGCTGTGGACTTTTGTGGGTGCAATAGAGCGCAATCTCACACTGAACAACTCTTACGTGTCGGTTGGTTCCCTGCAACGACCGCTGACCCGAGAACCACGGCAACATTTGTGTACTGCAGCAGTTCCATGTCTTGTCATTTGAGTCAAAGGTTTTGGCCTATGAGTTTTATCATTCTTTGGTTCATATGACTGACAATACTGGCCTTTTGAAGCACAGGGATCGTTATGAAGCATTTATGTGTATGGCACGTGAATTTCGGCACGTGAAGATGCTGAAGCGAGCAGGGCGCAGCCATGATCCCTCTGGCATCATTGCTACACAGCAGGGTGAATGTGTGGTTTTATGCCCGGCATGCCCTCAACCTGGGAAGAATCTGCCTGATGATTGGGAGCTTGCTCCAAAAGGAAAAGGTATGCACTTGATTCATCCATGTGAACAGGTTCTGATGTCTCTCCAGATGGTTATATGGCCTCTTTCTTGCCATTGACGCGAACTTTCGCCTGAAGAGGCAGATCGTATCAAAGGACACTGTAGATCCAAGCTTGTCCCGTGGGTGGGGGAACTTTGTCAACGAGACTGAATACAAGGCACATTTGACTAATCAAGGCATGGAAGCCCAAGAGGTATGTATTCTATTCTATTTTGATTGTTTTTGAAGCTTGTATTGATAGATGTAACACAGAAAAGCATGTGCACGAGTCATAATGCAGTGAATATGGCAGACTCAAAGTCATCAAAGGGCCTGGCGGCCACAGGGCTTGGAACCATCGACTGTGCTCGACATAATATGAATCTTCCAAATGGTGTCGGGGACTTGCAAAAAGGCGAAAGGTATGTGTTGTTTGGATGTGCATGGACCCACTTCACTGATACGCCAATTCTAGATATATTAACATGGATTTCCTATTCTTTTCAACCTTGCGCCACCACTCTCTTGATGTTCTCAATGTATCTTATGATATTGCATGCCAGTGGCACAAGAATTTGTGGGCCAGGATGGCAACACTTCCCAAAGAATATCAACTCAATCACGCCATCACAACTGTTCAGTTCTTTGTGCTGAAATTCCATCTTCCTGCACACATTGCCAAATGTCAGACGATGTTTTCGTTCAATTGGTCTTGATGGGTTGGTCGCACTGATGGCAAGGCTCCAGAGCGAGGATGGTCGAACATTAACCCAGTAGCTTCTAGTACCAAAGAGATGGGGCCAGGCTGTCGACGCGACACACTAGATGACCATTTTGGAGATTGGAATTGGAAGAAGGTCGTCAATTTAGGTAATTAATGAATATCTCACAAAGCAGCAGCTCTAACTTAGTGCACTTTCAGAGGCAATGTTACTATGCAAGACAAAGGAAACAATGCTGGAGAAGGCGGCCTTCCATGCGACTTTTGAAGAACTGGATGCTGCTATCACTGAAGAACACCGCATAGCCTGGAAGGCAGAGGTAGAAAGGTGGGAGGAGAACCCCAATGACATGAGTGTGTCAAATCTGTTTGAAGCTAAATCTGTTGGTATGTCTGCAAACGAGATCGGGGAAAAAGGAGCTGATCTGTTGTAGCCATCACACAGGCTGGTGCACGGCTGAAACTCGCACAACTGGAGGCAAAGGAGCTAGAATGAGGGGCAGATGTATCACTGCACCCGGAGGTCTTGCCGAGTGTCTTTGTAGGATTAGGTCTGGATTTAGAAGAAGAACAGTATGTTTCGTTGTTTTATTTTCTGTACTACAATACTAATCATGAGGTAGATGGCGTGTTGCTAGGTTCATGAAGGGTCTGGGTAATCACGTCATGGATACCCAGAAAGGAAGCTTGCTACGTCAGAGAAATGGTTTGAATCGCAAGATTGAGTCATGGCGGACAACGCAAGTGCTCTATATGCCTGTCATTCATGGCATGCTCTCTACCTCCATATCACCATCTTCCAGTTCAGGGATCAAGAACGCGGAAGACTCATGGCTCCTACTCCCTTCTGCTATCAGAAATCGTCCATGTCACGAGCACCTACGATGCTACGAATGGGAACTATGCCTGGCTCAGGCACACAATGCACTGGAAGAGCTCCAGCAATGTCTGCACATCTGCTTGTCACTCTTGACATACAAAAAGGATTGGGTGCACGGGCAGGGTGCAAATACGAGAGCTTAGAGTGCCTTAGAACATGTTGCTAGAAGACAGGCTGCTTGTATGGCAAGGTACCATGCTTCATGGGAGGCTCTGAATACACTGGCTCAAGAACTTGGGAAGGTAGGGTGGGAACAAGGACTGCGGCCACTGGAGCCTGACGACATATGACCGCTGATCGATCCAGACAATTTGCCCAGGCAGGGGAGATGAAAATTGATGTGGATCTGGAGGATGCATGGTGTAGATAGTAGTGGGGACGGTACAGATGAAGATGGTGAGTTACTCACAATGTTTGGAATGACTGCCTAAACTAACACTAAATTAGGCATGAGGGTAGAGTGGTGCAAGGCGCGAGCTCACACAATGCACTGGGCCAAGGAGGTTGAACTACTCTACGAGGAAATGGGTCACGTCCTTCGGTTTTTTCGGTGGCAGGCCACATGGTGGGACGAGCAGGGTGTCTTGAGGGTATATGGGCATATGCTGCCAAGCAGGCAAAAATTCGCCAAGCATTCATTGACCATTTTCAGACTTTGTGGTCTCCCTTTCTGTCAAGCTCTCCTGATGCTGTAGCCTTGTCCACCATCGTTCTTTCTGGTGTAGACTATCCTGCTGACCTCCCTGATCTCTCAGCACTGCGCCCACCTGAGATCTAATTGCTTATTGTGCATGTACACTAGTATCAATATATGTCTGTTTTGCTCAGTATGTGTGACGTGTATGTACTGCTTCGTGGTACCTTAGATTGGATCTGATCTCTGGCTGGCTGGTGGTACCTTTGGGGTAACATGCTTCTCCCAGGGCACACTATTCTTGAATGCCGGAGAAGGGCTGGGTGGGGGGAGCCATCTTACAACTGTAATAGATTAATGCATTATTTACACTTACAACTGTAATTGTTGATGCATTACAAGTGTCTTACAATTGTAATATTTAATGCATTATCACCCCAGGGTGTTGTGAAAGTAGGGGGAATCCATTACTCGGCATCAGAACATAGCTAATAAATATGATACATACAATGATAGGTGTGTGCGGATTGAGCGGTGTCCAGAGATTAGAGATAGTCGTACAGAATGTAAATTTGAGGGGGATATTGGCCATTGAGAATGGAAAATGCGCAAGTACACCGAAAGTGCAATGAACTGCCGTGTCGTGCGGGGTATCGGCTCGTGGAGCTCGATGTTGTCCGTGTTGGAGTGGGGAGCTGCAAAGATTAAATTGCACAAAAACTTATTCATCCACCAATATCATCATGTCGTGCTTTGAAAGCCTCCTCCTGGAGTCCCAACGCCTCAGATATTGGCGTGCAGACTCCTCGAACACCTCGCACCCCTCAAAGAGGTCCTCAGGTACCACATCCTTCCGTTGCTCCCAAGGCTTGAGGTCCACCACCTCGACGCGGTCAATCGCGACGAGTATCATCCCGAAACTGTAGGCATCAGCCAATAGCGGGTCCTGGCACTCCCCGCGGAGAACCTCTGGGGCCGCGAATGGCCGTGTGCCTGGATGTATTTGCTCCACCTTCTTTTGCGATGCTGCTGCGGCGGGCGAGCCTGTCCGTGCAATGTACTGGAATGGATCTACAGGATCGTCTGATGGCGAGATGAACACCGAGTCCATAGACACAGAGCGTCCAAAGTCAAAAAGCTTGATGGTATCGGAGGAATGCGTCACTTGAATATTCAGCAGTGAGAGGTCTCCGTGACTCAGTCTAAACGAATGTAGATGTGTGAGACCATCGAGGAGCTGGTTGTGAAAGTCGATTTTCTGTTTTTGAGTTAAAGTTGGTCTCGGGCGAATGACCTCGTACAGTGTCCGTCCGTCGATGTACTCCAACACCATACCAACGTTCTCCAAGCAGCCTAGGAACGCGGTGATATTGCGGTGTCGCGACACCGTGGTATATACGCGCAGCTCGGCGAGGAATTGTGTTGTCACATCCGATGCATTCGACTGCATCTCTCCGTTGATCTCGAGCTGTACAACGTCGGGTTTCTTGACGATGCACTTGAACAGCTCAGAAGCAGAACCTTGTGCCACAGGGGCAAGGTTTGCGGTAGGGTTCGGTGGTGCGGAGTAAGCGGTTGGCGTAGGGAAGGAAAATATTGAAGTTGGGTGCCGTGGTGGATTGTACACAGGTATCGAGGGGTTGGGAGAATGGATTTCTTTTGCTTTTTCTTCCGCGACTTGTCGATTGAAAAGGCCATTGTCTGGTACAACCGCGGTCTCCTCTGATGACGCGAACGACTTGGTAGACGGATGCACTGGCTTCTCGTCTTCTTGGTCTAGCTCGACTACGTTACGATAGAAGTGTCAAAAACCGGCAATGGACGCAAACCGTAGTGACTCACCCATCCACCAGTTCTTCTTGGACGTCAACGTCACCCTTTTGACGTGCATTTTGGCGGATTGTACAAGAGGCGACTGCGGGAGACGTGGAGCAGGCGTCGGATATGCTTCAAGCATAGTAGTTGTAGTAGGAGCCCGTGATAACGACTGTTGTAAACGTTGCATGCTGGCACGAACGTGAATTGAGTATTTATACCAGCGCTAAGCTTGCTTGACAGCAGAAGCTGAAGAACGTAATCTGAGACGTAACATCAAATTTTACCAAATGCATGTCTTTTCCACCGTCGGACCCCGCACGTTAAAGTTGACCTTGTGACTTTCCCCGCACTAGCTTTATTTATACGTTATACTAGGCTATACCAGGCACTGGCACGTTCATGCACTGCTTGCATGAGGACTCACAAAAGTTGGTTCAAGTATCTTACACTCATAATTTCAAACCAGCTTTATCTTGGCACGATCCGAACACCGGCAGCACTCGAATCACCGAGGCGTTCTATGAATAATGGGAGTTCTATGGTCAATATACACGACTGGGTATATGATGTAGCGTCCGTGTCATAAAGGTCATGCAAAGACATCGAAAGTATCATGCAAAGTATCATGCAAAAGTACAGCAAACACAAAGCGCACCAGCTTCGCTAGCTCACAAAAACAATATAGCGGAGACCGCTCCGACATATTTCATCACGAAGACCAACCAGTTCTTGGCAGAATGTGTCAAGAAGCTTGTACCAGAGACCTGTTGCTGTCCCGTCTGCTGCGAATTGATACCCGAAGTTGGAAGGCTTTGCACAGGCAGCATCGACTGTTTCTCAATCTTGCCAGAGCCGCACATGACCTGAATACCGATTGAGGGGACACCATTAACGACCACGAATAGCACTACCGGAAACTCAGTCATCCAAAAATCATGGAAGGGATTCAAAGACTCACGTGCGGGACCAGGAGGCATAATGCCTGCATTGGGAGGCAACTGGTTTACATGAAGAACTGCGCTTCCATCGATATTTCCTGTAAAGGAGCTCTGTAATTGTACCGAGCGCATCCCCATGTTCTGCAGCGAATAAATAATCGATTATACGTTTAAGCAACTGAGTTTGTCGTACCATTGTATGCGTAGAGAACCCAGTCCTCATAACGATAACTTTCGCCGTTTGGATGCTGTCCACGTTACCAAAAAGGTCTGCCAGTGTTAACGAAACATTGAAATAGGAACCGCCGTAAGAGAGCTGGTTCGGAAGACCCTGAGGTTCCGGCCGACGTTGGTTGTAATACGAAGGATAGAAGCGCTCGATTCGATATTCGGTAGGATAGGGGGCGGTGGTATTCACGTCACTGTTGGGATTCGAACCTGCCACGAAGACCGAACCTAGAAATAAATTAGCGAGACTCTGGCCTTATTAGAGTAACACTACCATCTGGAAGTAAGGTAGCTGCAGAGTGATACATGCGTGGAATGATACTCGAAGAGAATCCGTCAAGAGACCAGCGTTTGTTAGCTGGTGCCTTTGGATCATACATGAGCGGCGTAAAATGTGGCTGGTCGGCGTATGACTGGCCGATAGTAAAACTAGTGTTTCCGTAGCCGGCAGTGCCTGGATGTCAGGGAAAGCAACATTACCGGAAATGTGTTAGAAATATTCTGGCACTAACCTGTCTTTGCGCCGTTCAAACACAAGACTCTTCCATCAGGAAGCAGAATCAAGTTTCCCATCGTTCGACCCTCCGGCAATGGGTCTAATTCAACGTAATTCGGGGACTGATCGGGGGTAATCTGCACACAGGAAGAAGACGCTGGCCAATGAGGGATGTCCCATTGTTGGGTCCATCTGTATCCATGTGTTAATTTATCCTAGATACTTCCGATCTGGAGTGTGGACTCACCGCTCAGTGCTAATGTTGCTACCACCGCAGAACATGATCGACGCGGTGTAGTTGTTGTCTGGGGTCAACGGTAACATAGTGTTTCCGGCACTCGCAGGATATACACGAACAGCATCTGGCATGTCCTGCAATGGAGTCTCGATATTTTTGTCCATATCAAGCAAGACCGTTTTCCAGCCAGACTGAATAAAGAGTTTGCCAGATGGAAGGACCCATATAAGAGGGTACAAGTTTACGGGGAGCGTATTCTGAATGATAGGCGAGAGAATCGGTGGACCACGACTGGGAAAGAACTCGTACGTGGGGTTGCTTTGTCCTGCATTATTAACGTAGTCTCCAAATGTGCATCCTCCAACCTGTAGGGGGTTAGCGGACCCAAAGTACAAAGTGTGAAAAACGTACAATAATGATGCTTCCGTCTTGGAGCGTTGCACTGCAATCCATTAGCGCGGGATGACATGTCAACAAAGGTACTCACAGGGTGGGATACCAACGCCTTGTAGTCATGGGTGCGACCAAGAACCAATTACAATCGCCGCTATCGCAAGGGTTGAGCATCCTAAAATGGCTCAGAATAATGTGCCACGTCAACTAGTAAAATTCGTACCGAATACTGAGGTGCGGCGTGGCAGGTTCATTAGCCTAAGATATAAAGAAAAAAACGACTGCATACGATTGTCCGCCATCAAGATCATTATAGGGAGCTCCGCCGAATTGGCTCGCGGCAGGATCGCCACCATAAGTCACCGCTTGATTCCCGCCAACGTTGAGCCACGTCCCGTTGCCCAAAACACTGCCTCCCTAACAGATTGTGGTGAATATTTATGCGGATGAAGGGAGAAAGAAGAATAAACTCACCGCGCAGAAGGTGTTCGTGATAACCTCCATGGGACGCGTTTGTTTCGAGCTAGCAGACCATTCTAAGGGATACTATCAGCATACTGGAACCAAATTGTTACGAAATAATACGAACCTGCAGCCCATGCAGGGTGACCATTAATTTGCGTCGGGTTGTTTTCTGTTTTGTCAATGATATAGACCTTGTCTTCGGTGCCCAAGAATACCTAAGGTTGAATGTCAATCAAGTCAAGTCAAGTAGCGTCCGGCGGGCCGACGTACTTGTTGGCCACTGGCAATACTGTTGCCAACGAGCTCAAATGCGTTGACCTTCATAGCCCGCTTGGGCTGGCCAGGTGCGTTTCTCGCCGCAAGGACATATCCAGCAGCACAGAGAAGGCATAAGGCGAGTGCAGACTCTGTCTGCTTGGGGGAAATAAGCAGAAGCATGGCGGGAAAGGCGGGGGGGAGCAGAAGACAGCTGACTTGACGAAGCAGACATTGTACAAATGGTATATAATATATAGATACTATCAGTATATATTCATATGCCGTGCCGTTTGACCTTACGAGCTCGAGTGACGAAGAAGCACTGAAATAGATCAATATTTCGGGCCCGCACCCGGTGACGTAATAGGGCTGGACTCGCGGTCCATCTCTGCCTTATAACCCTTGACTCCGCCCACTCCTTCAGCCTGCAGCATAGTTATATTGCTGCCCCCGCTGGTCGAAAAAGTGCATCACGCGCCACTGGATTTCCTTCGCGCACGTCGTTGATATCTCCTTCACCTGGCACCTTCATATTCATTCTTCGGTGGACCCTGGATTTCGCTTCTTCTCCTACCTGTCTACATACAAGTTCCTGGCCAAATGAGTGCTGGCCAAATGAGTGTCTGGGAAAACGTAAATTGATTCCGTCCTGAAAAGTGGAGAGTGGGTTGGGAGATGTTGATGATGGCATGCATGAGAATTATGAACACATGCTTGTCCGATAGTCAGTACTGATACTCATGCAAGTTCGAGCCTTGTCGTTCGCTCTGAGAAGGTCCGCGGATGCTCTTCAAGGGTATATTGGATGTTCGACGAATGCTGTGACAGGGCAGCCAGTCGGTGAGCCCTTGCGGAGGCACACCCATTCAGCTTCCTCGTTCTCGTTCTCGCGGGATGGCACTCGCATCGTCACTGGTTCAACGGATTTACACTGTTCGATTGTGGGATGCAGCAATGGGGCAGCCGGTCGGTGAGCCCTTGCGGTGGTACACTCATTGGGTTACCTTGGTCTCGTTCTCGCCGGACAGCACTCGCATCGTCGCTGCTTCTCAGTGGTATGAAACTGCGAGGTTGTGGGATGCAGCGACAGGGCAGCCAATCGGTGAGCCTTTGCGTGGGCACACTCGTCGGGTTACCTCGGTCTCGTTTTCACCTGACGGCACCCGCATTGTCACTGGTTCAAAGGATCACGCTGTTCGGCTGTAACGGGGCAGCCAGTCGGTGAGCCCTTGTGGGGGGCACACTTCTGCAGTTACCTCGGTCTCGTTCTCATAGGACGGCACTCGCATCGTCACTGGTTCGGAGGATAAGACTATTCGGCTGTGGGATGCACCAGCTAGGCAGCCATCGCAACAACGCACCCTGTCAGATCCTTCATCATTCTTAGACGAGCATCGTATGATCGAGGCCACGACTACCGTGGCATCAAACAATCACTTCATTTCCTTCTCCCCATCTCTATCCATGGCCTGAATATTGACAGGATGGGTAGTTTGGCCCGAACGTCGGCTCTGATTCTGGGTACCACCCGCTTCTCGACATTCGTTTTGGAGCTCTGGGACTGCATCATTGATACCTAGAGGTCCTGAGCTTGATTTGAGCTGCATGGTCCATGGACAACACTGGCAGAAGTGCCGAGAGGAGAGTGTCTCTTTAAAGTCCTTTCCGGTCCTCGCACTTACTAAAACCAACGTTTGCAGACCGTAGTACCGACGATGACAGCAGGAATGGGTCTATCATGGTGATTTCAGATACAGTTTAGATGTGACTGAGTGTACAATGGATCATACTTTGTATGCCCAGCATCTAGTCCGAGTTCAGGGCTGTCCGAGCGAATGACTTATTAAATAATGTATCCGAACTGCTGCTATTGAGTTCAACGGGGAATTTATTCACAGTGTCACTGGAACTACAAAAGTAAGGACCGAATTTTATATCTGAGTACAAAGGGAATCAACAGCTGGTGTCCATGGCTAGCAGAATGACATGCCTGACTGCATAGCTCATGGTGCATGATGTTCATGTTGGGTTGTGAGAGCGCGTAACTACGGACAGGGCCTGTCAATTCCATCATGAGATGTGGACGCGCGTGCATGGTGAATTGTGTTGAAGTGCATAACATCGAGGTACTTCCTCACAGCGGATCGAGAAGTTGAATAGAAAAACAATGGTGTTGCAGTCCTCTGCAATTTTGTTCAGGCTCCCGTTGCACCGAAACGCGGTGGGCTGAAAACAGGGTGGGACGAAATATGTTGTTCGATCATCGCACCAGATTGAACTGGTCCCCCCCAGCACGATTACAGTTGTTCGCGACCATTTTGGTGACCGCTCACATCGGGGTTTGCAATATTTAGGACAGCATTCAAACCACAATTAAATGCCTTGGGTGGCTTAAACTTGAAGTTAAGTGCAAAATTTACGACATTTTGACCTATCCTAAATATCAGAAACCCCGATGTGTAGTGTTGTCTCTCCGATGCTAGTCTATTTATAAACCCGTTGCAGAGTTGAGCCTCTTTGATCGAACAGCTGCAAACGAGAACCTACTTCAGCGGTACGTATAATCCACAAAGAGCACCGACAGTCACGGTGGACGTTAACAAGGTTCGCTCTCAGCAATCAGTAAGTGAGTAATAGAATACAGTACCTTGGTGAAGCGAGAACGCTCGGGTAACAACTGCCAAGTGGATACACAGAGCGCTGGTCTCCTAGCAAAATTTTCTTTGATCAAACTAGTATGACCAGTATGTAACAGGAAGGGAAATTCCTGCGAAGAGAGAGAAGACCCGGGCATCCCCAGATCTTCCCCTCGTTAATTAAAGGTTCCGCGCCGTTTTGTCGGCTCCTGCCGGTTTATACAAATGAAAACGCTATCGGATTAAGTCTATAGTTCTTCTGTGCCTGAAATTTCCGATCCGCCGTTTTGTCGGCTTTGCTGTTCCATAAGTGAAGCCTAAGTCAAAGACGCGCGTGATGTGACCCCTGTCGGCTCTCTTCAAGGACTCTCAGATGCAACTGTGGAACAAGCTGCTTATGGGCAGGCTTCGACCCCAGATAGTGATATAGTGACAAGTATATAAATCTATCACCGTGGTGGAGTACTAGAAGATATCCCATAGTACTACTCACGTTTGACAAAGACCTGACTATCAGAAACGATGCCTACACAACGCCGGGACGCAGGGGATCGTGGCCGAATCGACGAGATGCACGACAAAGTGAGTCGAAACACAGAAACGCGGCTTCCGCGTTGAATTCGAAGGAGCGTGTTTAATACTGACATTGCTTCCTAATTTCCACCTCCCAGTGTTGTATGTGGCACAAATCATTTAGCCTATAATTCAACATAGTGAGCCACCGCCGACAACGCAAGAAATAATTTTTCGGCCGCAAATCCGGAGTGTGGCACCAAGGTAATACAAATCGCATAAAGCGCTCAGCCGCTCAGCAAGCGAAACGTCGTAAACCCTTGACTATTTCACGTGTGACATACGATCACACATTGTCAGTATCCTCCGCCTCCAGGCCTAGGGTCAAACGTACCAGTTTGATATAGAAGACTTCCAAAACACCATTTTGACAAGCATCCAAGGAGTATCGCGGTCTTCATTTTACGAAACTCGAGCTTGACTTGTGAGCTATATCGTGCACTTATGATGTAGCTCTCCACGTAAGGAAAATTTCGACAGTAAGCTTACCTGTGGAAAGCCGATGAGTTATACCGTCAACGGGTGTGCGTGTTAATGATACAATAAATTCTGATCATCGGCAAGGGTGAGCAGCAGACATACTGTGATGTATCAAGTCCCAGGGTAGGCTCCTAAGTCCGCAGAGAAACTGGATATTAGTACGGGATTCATAACGAGTGGCGCACCTGAATGAACACAGCTGCAAGGCGGAAAACTGCTGAGCATGTTTTAAAGTTAGTGTTCTCATGTCAGCTCCCCCTTTTTTGCATGCAAACAAAATGAAGCAGCAGCCATGGAGCCTGTCAAGCGAGTGGGTATCATAGGTTACAATGGCAGACCGAGGGATACTGTCAGCTTTAGATAGAGTACGGAGTTGAAAGACACCTAGGGACGCACTTAAAAGGTCGTCGTCAAAAAACTACTTTGGAATGCCGGAGTCGAAATCAAATACATCTACATCACGGCAGGATGATCAGCGTGAACCTGTATTTAACAAGAAGGGTGCGTCCGAGTTTTGAGTTTGATACTTTGGGGCGCTGCGGCTGCCTGGAGGTTTCTGTACATGTTAGTAGTCTCCCCAATTAATGATAGCACGGAACAACAACACCGGCAAACGCCGTTTCCCAAATTCGAAAAGGCTGTGGGGTCAATTCAATCTAGCGCTTCGAATGCTAATGTAAAGCTGCAGCTTCTGCATCGGATCATTAAGATGCTGCGTATTGAATACAGCAGGATCTAATGGATGAGTCCAACTTGAGTCAAACAAAGAAGAACACCATGACTGGGTTGTGACGTCACGACTGCTACATTCCTCGGGATCTCACGCCACTTAAACCTACTCCACCCGCTATAGCTAATATCCCTCTTCAAATGCTGCCACCTTTGCCGCATCAAGTTTCAACTACCACAGTCGACTGACTACTTAGTGGCTGAATCAAAGCCGCCCAACAGTCTAATCCCCTCCTGCTTCCCTCGGTCTCGACTCGAGCTCTGACTCTCATCCACTTTTTGATCACATAAATCTTTTGGGCAGTGGCATCGATCTTCACACTACGCCTTCCATTCGTTCAAGTGGCACTCTGTAGACCTACTCCAGAAGATGCGCGGAAATGGCGATCCATCGTCTGATACTGCCCCTAACTCAGAATCCACAGTCTCCCAGAATCGTAAACGTACATCAGGTATGAATTATTGACCAGACTCGGTTATCTGTCTTGTCTATTCTGTCTTGGGCACTGAAGCACCCTCTGTTCTTTGACAATTTTCCCATTTCGTTCGCTTTTGTTGCGCTGTAAATTTAAATCGTAGTGGCTCTTTCCACTCAAACGACTCTTCTGGTCTTGACCATCCCAGTCTCCTGTGGCTCCACAACCATATTAGTGTTGGGCGACTCTCTCTGCTTTCAGCTTGAACTTGCTAGGGCGTGTCTCGTCGACATGCTTATTACTCTGTCTCTTCTTCTCTTTGTGGCTCTTTAACCCCCCAGCATTTTTCTACCCGTTCCTTCGTTCCCATGGGCCTGTTTCAGGATTTCCCAGGAACCGGATATATCCGTGCTGTCGTCATACGGTTAAAGACCTAATTTTGTTCGCTTCTCAATTCGTCTTCGTAACTTTTCGATTCAAATATTTTAGTAATTTTGCTGAACTGTTGTTATGTCCTTTTTTCCCTAGAATATCTGCACCTCCCCCGTTCGCCACCACCACCATCTCGTCGGTCGTCCTTTTCGAAGCGACACGCCTCTTTCCATTCGCCTAGAGAGGTTCCCCTCCCATCCTCTCCCTTGACGTGCTCTTCACAATTAACGGGCTATCCGTTCCCAATTACGGCTTCCAACACGAGGACAACTTTACTTGGCTTGAAAGGGTACGTCTTGGTGTTTCTCAATCCCATGCCAGTGTCTTACAGCATGCCCACAGTGACGACCCTACAGGATTGGGTCATAGCTCCACCGGGTCGCTTCATTTGTCAACTCAGCTGCAACCTATCCCACACACGCCGGACTTATCACCGGACATGAACACTTCAGATCATTCAGGCTGCAATCAACCTGATACTCCCGATCCTTCCTCAGCAACTATTCATCATCAGTTCTCATCACACAGTATGGAAACTCAACCCACACCAGCGGCGCCTATATTTCCATTCTCACGACCATACTCACTACCTGACGGTCATATGTCTATGCAACCTACCAATTGGATAGATGGTGGTTCCGCAATGAGTCTGCCTTTGCCACTGCAGATGCCTTACAATCTTCTGCCCCGGATAGATGGTTCAACTTCGCCCTCATCTAATGACAGCCAAACACCGTTGGAGGCACCCGGGCGGCGACCGCTGCCCGTGCCACCCCAAACTAATGCAGCACCTAATGATCCGCAATTTAATGAGCCGTCTTCGTCCAATGTACCCAGTTCCTCGCAGTCAGGTTGGCCATGTGCACCCATCCCATCGTCGCCTCCTCCGCCCTATTCAGCCGATCTTTCCCCAGATACCCAAATGCACCCACCTGCTTTATCAAGGTCGTCTTCTAATCTAGGCTCGTATCCTGCTCCCGAGGCGCCAGTAATTTTGACACCGCCGACACAAGCTGAACGCTGTGGAGAAGATGCCCATAGACGTGCACCATATGACTCGTTTCTTTGCCATGCCCCGCCCCCAGATACTTGGATCGCCGTGGAGACTTCGCCGTCGGAGTATCGGCTGGTCGTGCGACTCCCTGGCTTCAGAAGGGATGGCATGTGAGTTTTGGATAATCTAAATTTTTCTGGAAGTTTATTGATCACCTTCTCAGTACGATCGCTACCCGTAGGCGTCGTATACTTCACGTCGTTGCTGATTCATGGGAGCCTGAAGGCGGTAGGTTGTCGATCTTTCTATTCAATCCAGTGTCCTAATTTCCTAATCCAGGGCACTTCGAACGTCGCGTACTATTCGGATACGATGCTGATCTGGCACAAGTGCGCGCTGAATTTGACGGACAGATCCTTCGTATCATCGTTCCTCGGCGTGTTCCGGGAGTTTCTTGGTATAACCATCAGTAAAATCCTATCGCGGCCGAGCACCTGTCACTTTCTACTGCTATGCTAATAACAACGCATAACTCGCATCCGTAGGTTCAACTTTATTGCGCAGTATATCTTCATCTAGCATGGCATGTCTTCGGATCCATCCACCGAGGATATGTTCTTTTTCACATGTACAGTATTCATGTTGGTCATTTGACCACTTCTATACTCCATTTTCTATATCATCACCCCTCGTTTACACTTATTTTCTCAAGCGGCTTGATCCGATGCCAACCCAACATGATAGGCTTTTGAGACACTGAGTACAGATCAGTAGTTATCCTTCCAGCGCATCGTCATCCCATTGATCTACTTATTTATAATTACCCACCGTTCCACCCCTACTGCTTGTTCCAAGTTCCCCAACTTGTGCTGATACGAAATCGGTGCATGTTTGAGCGTAATACACTTGTAACATACTTGATATATTTTATGAATCACTGGATTCGAAATGTGATGCTTAATTCGCACTGGGGCTCCTCAATCCGTCAAGCAGCTGCATTAATATTATTGGTACACCTGTGAATGCTTGGTGAACGAGCACCGAATTGACTCGGAAGTCCATTGGATTAAATAAAATAAAACATTGTACAGTACTGTGCTCTAAAAACACAAAGTTATCAATAGAAGGAGTAAAGGTTTCTCACGCTTACGCCACGCCTCACAGAGTCGGACAACACTCAAGGAGGAGAAATCACAAATGGCGACGAACGAAGCAGGATCAGCAGCGGCTCCTCCAAACCCCGCGAGCATAATTACCGCCCTGACTAGTGCATTTAAAACCCAAAATGGCGAAGCAGCATCGAGCACGCGCATAGCCCAGCTCCTCGAGCAGAACATGGGCCAACTTGGCGAGCTCATGCGGCAGGGCAAGCTCACTGCCGTACAGATCCAGCAGGTCCGTCGGCTTTTAAACCAAGTGAGATTTATTTATCTCACCTGGGCGTCTTATCTGTAGCTGAAAGATTACGCTGAAAAACACAAGTCCGCGACCAGTGCTGCTTCGGGAAGCGTGACTGGGACTTCAACCGCGAATAGTGGTACAAAGGTATGACTCAAAGGGTAGGAACCTCCTTTGTCTCATCCCTTTTGTGGTAGACCGGGGCTGCTGCTGCCACTGCTACCGCTTTTAAAAGCGGGTCACCAGCACCTGTTCTTACATCTACACCTGGTGACGGCTATCCCATTAGCCAAACTCTCAACACCGCCAATCCAGGGCCCGTCCAGTGGGCAGCTGCACAGCAAGGAAGACCAACTCTTACTGGCGGAATGACAAGTGGCAGAGTGTCTGGTGAGTTCCTCACGACCGTTTGCTGGGAAAGTGGCGGTCCCGTTCGAGTACTGATTTTGATCCGTATGACTAGGTACTCCTGCTCAGATCGCACGATCTACGGACGACGCTGGCATGCTCAGTTTAGAGGATAACCATTCGCGGAGAAAGAATACCCCGGGAGATCAGAGTATGAGACGATCAATACAAGACCTCGTCTCAAGTGTAGATCCCAATGTTCGGATCGAGCCTGAGGTGGAGGACGTAGGTCGCTGCACTCAAATGCCTTGACATGTCCCTTATTATACCATCTACAGCTACTTCTTCAAATCGCAGACGAGTTCATCGACTCGGTTACGAACTTTGGCTGTCGACTAGCAAAACATCGCGGTGGCGACACGCTCGAAGTCAAAGACCTCCAGCTTCACCTCGGTAAGTCTGATCTATTCATTCTACCTCGTGCTCATACTCATCGCTCTGTCTCAGAACGCAACCACAATATCCGCATTCCCGGATTTGCATCGGATGACACGCGAATAGCGTTATCTCAGGCTGCTGTGGCACCTTCCGTGCCTACAGCGGCAACAAAGAAGGCTGCCCAGGGCACATCCATGACTTTACGCAGTCACCGCTTGGCGCAGGTGCAACAAGCAAAAAGGGAGAGCAAGCTCGCATAGTGAATTTTGTTGGACATTCTCGCTTTCGTTGTTATACCTTTTTCTTAACTTGTTTGCACACTTGTATTCTATCTCACATCACATCTACACCGCTGAACATATGCACGAAAAGATATCCAAGGAGGTGTGTATAGACGCCAGTGTGCTGGGAAAGATCGAAGATCATCGATATCGATCATGACATCTGCGTTCCTCTAAAGGGATACTGATCATCATGATACAGCATGACTCCTATCGGAATCTGCCGGTCCCCAGAGTGAGTGGGATCCGGAGTGGTTAGCAGGTTCCGTTCGTGGAGTCTGCTGATTTCACGTCGCGGCTGGATCATCTTGCCATGTCACGGAGATGGTAACAAGGAAGCTCGTTGACCTACTACATCTGCATTCTCATCTCAAAAGTTGATCGCGTTGGAAATTCTCACTTTTGCAATTGCTATATCTTTTTCTTCGCATGCACGCACACACGTGTATTCTGTCTCGTATCAGATCGTCTTACACAGCAAAACAATGGACGGGAAAATGAATTAAAAAATGCGTAAATACCTCAACGCGTATGTGAACCTTATGCTTAGGTGACAGCAAGTCACCTACGCCCCTCTAAACGCATTTAGTCCAATTAAAAAAATAAGCATCACGATACAGCATGACACTCAACACCGTGTCGGAGCTCTGCGATCGCAGCATGGTGTTGACCGATAGCAATGACTATGAAAATGTGCCAGATTGCGTGAGAACCGCCACCACACCAGTCCAGCCAGTGCGAGTACCGCTCAGATAAGAAGCGTTCCGGGATGTGTGTTGCGTAGAAGACGAGGCCGATGAGATATGATGTGATGGAGGGCCAAATGGGGTCTAGAAAAAGGTCATCAGTACAGGAGAAGTTACAGAGTATGGTAGAGAAAGGGACTTACTAACGAAAGCAAGCATCTGCGCAGGTGATTGAAGGTATGCAAGAGCTGCCATCGGAGCGGCGGCGGTAAATGCCAGGGACAAAAAGAATGCAATGCGGCAGTGCTAAGGGATTAAAGTTAGTAAGGAATTCAAATAAGAAAAAACAGTATCACTTTATACTCGGCTTGATCGAACCATTCAAAGAATGGGAATGCATTCCCTGCAATCCCAGTCATCAAGCAACATACAAGGAATGCGTTTCCCACGTCTGGATGACAATTCTGGAAGCCATAGTATACGACGGTGCCAACTGAGGCGCTGATAAGCCTAGAGGAATGTGAATGAATCAGCAAATTTAAGAAGTGCTTGACTGTACTCACCATCCTATACCTACATAATCTATCCGTGCGCAGAGCTCCATGCCCTGAGGATGTGCGCAGCCGGCCATGGTGTGCCAGAGCACACTGCTGAAAAGGCACAGAAGAGCAAATGAAATAAATGCCACCTCCGGGGCGTCTACGATAGTCGATGCGTTAAATATGGATATCAAGTTGATGAGCCAAAGAACGAATGGAATGAGATGCGTGTGTATGTTTACTTTGTGATAGTCAGGGTGTGACAGTATTTGTAAGAGAAATAACATACGGGTTTCATTGTGTACAGCGAAGAGCGACATAATAATAAGCGGCCATTTTTCTAGAGGGATGAACCTGATGGCACGAATAAACGAGTTGCAAGGAGGATAGGGGCTTGCTACATACCGATAGCCTCCGAGGACAAATGGGTTGTTTCGCCATTTTGGCGGAAGGTCGACATACTTAATTAGTCGTGAACCTTGGAATGATTGTTTTACTGCACGAGCAATGTCCTTTGCCGCCACTTCTATCATAGCCTCTGCTTCAGTGACATCATCAGATAGTTCAGTGATGAGTTCGGAAGACATGATGGAATCAATGAGGCCAGATATACAGGAATTTCCCGGAAGAGACGGAAGTTCATTAGAGCGAGGATTAAATGACCGTAGGTGTGCATGGAATGACTGGAGGCGAGCGGAAAGAGTTGGCAGATAACCAGAAAAGTCAAAGTCGGAAAAGCGGGAGCGGGCATGTTCTAACAGCGATGTGATGTCGCTCGGAGCTAGGGCTGCCATATGTGGACGGACACTTGGAATATCAGGTAGACGCGAGCGCACGTTGCTCAGGGAAGGAACATCGGGAAGTTCGGGGAGATGCGACTTTACAGGAGACATGTCCGGAAGATGGAGGTCCGGGAAGTGAGAGCATACATCCGTTCGAATACTACGGAGCATCTCGAGGGCATCTTTGGCCCACTGTCTGGCTTCTTCGACAGAGTGGCCACCCTTGGTCTTCAAAGCCTCAGTGAGGTGAAGGTCAGTAATCGGTGTGATTGGAGACTCGAGTTTGGCTAATCGCATCTCGATGTCTTCTAAATACGATAAGACGAGGTATCTGAGCGCAGCAAAAGTCTCTTTAGCTGAGTTAGATGAGAGGTCGAGTGCCTCAAGTGAATGAGGCAGGCGCTGGCAGATAGCCAGACGGAGGTTGCGCTGTGCATCATTCGTTGAAAAGCGGCGTCTGTGACGAGGACGGAGTTCACTACTGGTCTCCGTCGCAGTCGACGACATTGAGTGAAATAAAAAGAAAGATGGAAGACGGAAGGAAGGAACACACCACTGAGAGCCTCGCCTCTATCTGGTGGAACTCGAGTCGGAATCAATATTTCTAAATATGGTATTTCCTCGGGCCTTTGTCACTCCCCATTGAAAGACGTGGGTCACGGTCACGGTCAGTTTGACTTGCTGCAGGCTGCCGCTATGACTCAAGGAGCTTTTGAGAGCTTATTAAACATTCCAATTGACTATCAGAATACCTAACCACACCAATACCCAGGATGAATATCGCTTCAGGACTTCCCCAATTACTTGTCGTAGGTCTGGGTAATCTTCCTTTTCCCCAGACCCGCCATAGGTGAGTTCCATCGCATACAGTCGACATCTGACGCGAATACTAACTGAAACCACAGCATTGGGCACCTCATAATTGATGCCTTAGCCGCAAGACTGCATGTACACATGACCACTGACAGGACGATGGGCGGCGTGACTGGACGTTCAAAGGTCACATTGGGTGAAACTGCCGTATCCCTGATACTCCTGAAACCAAGTTAGTGATTAAACTGTATTGATTTCTCAATGACATTGAACATTTGGCCAGAACCTCTCATGAATATTACCGGTCCATCAGTGGCAGGAGCTCTCCGCAAGTCTGTCAAAGCCTCAGATGCAATGATCATTATTCACGATTCACTGTCTCATAAACCGAAGGCTTTGTCTCCGAAAATGGGTGGTTCTGCCAATGGGCACAATGGTGTCCGTAGCATCATATCGGCGCTCGGAGGCGAAACCGGTTTTCATCGGTTTCGTATTGGCATTGGTAGAGGTCCTGGTGATGCAGCAGAGTATGTCCTATCGAAGCTTCCGGAGGAAGAGAAATTCTATTGGAGCGGTGATGGAATAGGCCTCGACCTTGTTTGCAAGGAACTCGAACGCATCGCCCGCAAACAACTTGAGAGCCAAGGCTTACCATGACCTACGTGGGTTTACATTTCAATGCTTTATTAATTTGCTAACAAGGTTTAGCCCTAGACTTCAGGCGAGCATTGGGTACCCACAACGCGTGGCAAACCGCATCTCGACCCTCAGGTGTGACGGCTTCATCGTTGTTTCCGTTCAACGCCGACAGTGTCCCGACTTGAATGCGCCACCGTAGCAGACTGATGCTTGTACTTTCCATCTCCATATGCACATGTACATCACGTATTCTGCTTGGGGTGGCCACGACAAAGGATCTTCAAAACCACGTCATGAAGCCCCACCAGCTTGCACAATAGGTTCTTCCGGATGCCACGTAAGGTGCAACATATCCATGTGCTGATGCCGTTGCCCGACAGTATTCGGGTCGCTAAATGAATGCATTTAAAATTTTTGGAAGATCTGCATAAGCGCTGTAATATATAGCAAGCTTCTCTGCGACACGAACCGAACTACACTGGTTGTGATCATGGTTGGTTGGCTACTGGCATCTGCTGCTGCGGCGTGTATTGGCTCGACATATGCTCAGCCCTCGCCAGAAGTTCAAGTACGTATCAGTGCTGCTATTGCAGCTGCCCAGGTTTCCAACTCCACGGATATTGACTACACTGCTTTCGTGAATCCTTTTATCGGAACTGGTAAATCGGTTTTTTCGGCAGCTTCGCGTGTTCTGACAGCTATTTCTCAGATTACACCAATTATGGGGATGTTTGGTAAGTTTCCCTCCCTGACGCGTTATGAGTCGTCGAATGACGCCTGCTCCGCAGCCCAGGCGCGTCAGTGCCCTTCGGAATGGTACGTTTCAATTCGAGCATCACCGTGACAACAATGTGCACACCTATTCCCAGGTCAAGTTTACCACCGATTTCACGGGTTACGCGCCAGCGGGTTAGTTGTTCCGCAGGTCATGCACGCTTCCGTTCAAATTGTGTTATGAATTGCTCGTAGGGTACATCTCGGATCCATCCCAGAAAGCTCGTGGCATGAGCCCTCTACATGACAGTGGCACTGGATCGTCCCTCGGGACGTATGGTAACTTCGAGGTCATGCCTCTCCTTTGTCCTTCAGGATTCGACACGTGCACAACTACGCTGGCCGCGCGTGAGAGGTACAGGAAGAATGATAGCGATGGTATGGCGTCATGTGTTGCATGAAAGTCCTATGAGCTAAAATGAGCGCGACAGACGCGTACCCGGGCTACTTTTCGCTGACTTTAGATAATGATATCAAGATGGAAGCTACATCGACGCGTCGTGCTGGGCTAGAACGCTTCACATTCCCAGGAGGCGCGAAACCGTACTTTGTGCTCGACCTAGCCAATGACTTGCCGGCGTCATTTGCAGGCGGGACCCTCGATATTGATCCGGAAAATGGTCGTATCACAATTGGCGGCCACTACGGCTCCAGGTAAGCATTGAATGCCCTTTTGGTCAGTTACGTGGTAAATCAGCTTGATCGTGTGCTAGCTTCGGTCCCGGCTCGTACAACTACCAAGCATTTGCTTGTTATGATCTCTTGAACAGCGGAACTCAAAGGCTGAGTGAATATGGCGTCTGGACTGGTGATACGTGAGCATTGCGTGCTGCTGGTATATTCGAACTAACGATGTGCTCATCAGCTACGGGCTCGACGCCAAAGGACTCGGTCAGACCCACCTCAATCTCTCTCAGAACTTGATAGGCGGTACACCCTACCAATCAGGTGCACTATTCTCATACGAGGGTAACCCAGAGAAAGTTATCCTTCGTGTTGGTGTTTCATTCGTGTCGACGGACCAGGCCTGTGCCAATGCCGAGGAGGAAATTGGCACAAGTTCCTTTGAGGAAATCCAGAAGGCATCCAAAGCTCTTTGGCAGGAGAAGCTCAGCAAGGTCGAGATTGATGTTGTAAACACGCCCCCTAATGTGACAGAGATGCTATATTCGTCGCTATACCGAGCGTCGTTGACTCCTGTAGGTGTGAAACATCGTAGCGAAGTTGTGCTAATCGTGTTTCTGTAGAATAATGCTACTCTAGAAACTCAAGGCGCGTTTGCGAACACGACATCCTTCTACTTTGACTCTCTTTACTGTAGTTGGGACACGGTGGGCAGCAATGATTTGATGTCAGAATTTCACTCACTCACCCAAATGCCCAGTTCCGAACATTCTACCCCCTCATGACTCTTCACTCCCCGGTCGAATTCGCACAAATCGTGGACACCTACATCGACGGCTGGCGTAAACTCGGCTGGATGCCGGAATGCCGCGCAAACCATCTGCCTGGGTGGACCCAGGGTGGGTCAAGCGGTGATAATATTGTCGCACAGTTTGCGGTGAACTATCACAATGAGGCGCAAGCGCTGGGAATCGACCTCGACGAGCTATACGCCGCCCTCGTCACGGACGGGCAGGTGAATCCGCCCGAATGGAATACAATGGGCAGGCAGGTGAATGTGTACAAGTGCGTGAATTCGTTGATGATGTGTCAGGTATGAGGGCTGAGGTAGATTTTCAGGCAATTTTCCTACGTACCATTTGCTGTTCTGGACACTGGGAGCACTGGTAGACAGACCAGGGAGGGAAGTAGAACTCTTGAGGTAAATTTTCTTGATCATGCTGGTGTTTTCGGTCTCAAGATCCGGCTGTATCCATTTCAGTATGCATTCGAGGACTTCGCTATTCGCCAGGTTGCACAAGTGCTTGGAAAAACGGACGATGTTGAATACTACACGAACCGATCATATGTGAGCGAACAGTGGCGCCGTCCAAAGGCGCTGATCGTAAACTTTACAGTGGTACCGCAATGTCTGGGACGCAACTGTGGACAGTGATGGATACCAAGGTATGTTGAGTCAATGTAGTGCTATTGGCTGCAGGCGATGTGCGGGTGATAGGGATCTCAATCCTGACATGGTCATCGCAGGATTTATGCAGAAGAGATTCTCCAATGGAACTTTCTATAACACCGATCCTGTCGACTGCTCGCCGAAGGACACCAGGAGCAGTCGAGAGTGTTCCCTTCAGGAGGATAACCAGAGCGGGTTCTACGAATCCTCGTCATGGGAGTATAGCTGGTGGGTTTCTCTATTCTTGCGTAGAGGTGTTGGATGCCTTACAAGGGACAATAACAGGTATGCACCGCATGATACGGGACACTTGGTTGAGCTCATGGGAGGAAATACAACGTTCACGGATCGACTCGACCATTTCTTTGAGGTGGGTCCATCCTACGGGTCGTCTTAACTAACATTTACCTTGTTGACATCCAGGGCGGATATTACCTAGCAGGCAACGAACCTTCTTTTCAGGTTAGTCTCTGATATACAAGGTTGAAACGGTGCTCACCTATTGAGCAGACACCCATCGGATACCACTATGTAAACCAACCTTGGCGCTCTGTTGATCGCGTCCGCGATGTTGTCATAAACAACTTTAATATTGGTAAGAATCGAGAAGCTGGTTGATATGAAACGATGCTGAGCTAGACCCAGACATCGCGGGCCTTCCTGGAAACGACGATCAGGCCGCAATGGCAACTCTTCTCGGATTCCATCTCTTAGGATTGTACCCAGGTATGCTCATCGTTCGCTAATCCACCCATGAATTAACTCGAGTACAGTTCCCTCTACGACGCACTATCTTATTGTCTCCCCCTTCACGCCAAAATATACCATTCATAACACCTACCTCAACACCAGCACTACGGTAACTGTTACCAACTATTCTCCTGCGTCTGTGGCGTACCCGATACCTGATGGTGTGCCTGCGTACGTGAAAAGCGTGACAATCAATGGGGTGCCTGCGAAAAGTAGATGTTACATCGATTTCTATGACACGTTCAGAGTGGGCGGGGAGATAGAAATAGTTGTCACTGAGGACAAAACATACGACTGTGGTGGACCTGTACCAGAAAGTCTGTCGATGGGGGGATTTGCTAGTGCACGGTAGAATATTGGTAATTTCTTGTGCTGTGTTCGCTTTCGACTGGAATCAAAGCATTAACTTCAAGTCAAGTCCGACAAGGAGAGCAGTTCTCAAGTGACGGTCGTTGCACAACAAGTCTTGTACCACTCCGCCTTTTAAATTCTGGGCATAGGCACGTCGTTTTTTGATTGCAGCGTGATGTCAGACATGCAAAGCTCAAACATTATGAATTCAAAGTAATCAGGGCGTGATCAAGGTGAAAATGGTCGATATCGACAGGTTGTGTGGGTCGGTGGAGCTCCAGCCTTAAATACTTGAGAACTATGGGACGAGGAAAGGAGGTCGTCGTGTTGGCTCCGTAGATTAACAACTGTTCATGCGTCCGCTGACTCGGCGCTGAAGTTTGAAGCAAAAACTGCAATAACGAGCCAGCCAGTAAAAGGGTTGAGTGCTAAAGCTGGATGTGCAGCATATCCAGGTCATCCAGATATGCCGCTAACAAGTACATGGCGATGCTCACAGGCAGGAAATAGAAACAAGATTAACTTATATACAACGCTAATGTGTATAAACAATTCACGGCCTGGGCTTCTTCCAATCCATATTTGAGATGTGCGTCGGCCGCCCGGGACGTAGGGGGCGCCAGATCTTTACTGTTCGAGTCTCCTCATCCGAGTCATCCGAGTCATCCCACAAGTGTGGCAACATATACTGTTGCTCTTCGCGTTGAACAGCTGCATTAGATGTTAGTACAATCTTCACTGCAAAAAGTCTAATCAAACATACCGCGAGAGCAGGCGTCGTCGAATTCCGACGTGCCATCATCTTTCGAGAAATACTGGTGATTGGTAACCTGGTAGAACCCGTACCGCAATATGGTGAGGGGATTAAGCAACTATCACGGTAAAGGTAAGTGATGGACTTATAACATAATAGAAAGAGCTTACTCCTACAACCAAATCAGCCGCAATTGGATCAAGCCGCTGAAACGGAGGGAACAAGCCGTTGCTCTCGGGATCACGGTACCACGAAACATAATCCAGTATATCGTGGGTGATACCAGTAAGATGACAACTAAGTAAGATGCGATACGTACATTATGCTCCGCCGGTGAAACGAGCTCGTAAAGAACACATCCGAACAACCACCAGTCTACGGGCGCGCCGTACCAAGCAAAAGATCCTTTTTCCGCGTTGCGCAGGATTTCAGGCGCCATAAAACAGACGGTTCCCTTAACCCTTGATGAATAACCCCCCCATGTATTCAAGGGCACTGGCTCCTTGTATACGTAGCTGAGCCCGAAATCCGCAATCCGCACATTCTCTTGCATATCTATTAGGATGTTTTCTGACTTGATATCGCGGTGAATAATGCCAATCATGTGTAGGGCGTTGATGCCAAGCACCTTCAAAGACAGTGGTGAGACATTGAAAAACTAGGAGGGACACCTACGTACCACTTGCGCAATCCACCTACGAGCATGCTCGAGGCAGTATTCATAATCATTTTTTATAAAACACCATAAATCTCTGGACATGAGATCCTAGGGATTTGTAACGGATTAAACCAGCTCAAATGGCGCACAGAGAAGAAGCACATACCATCACGAAACAAACGTAATTCTTTGTTTGGAAAGACACTTCTAATTCCATCAGGAATATCGTTGCGGGACAGCACTCCTTCGAGGACGCAAGGTGCTTGTAAACCTCGAGTTCATTCAGAAGACCCTCTTCAGTGCCATGTTTCTTGAGCCGGTCCTTCCTAAAAACCTTCAGACACAACAAGCGTTCTGATGCCATATCTTGAGCTCCCATAGCCTTGGCAAAACCTCCCGACGACAAATGGCGCAAAATGCGAAAGGGACCGTCCACGTTTTTCGGGGTGGACACCTCTGTTGTGCCTTTTGAAGTCAGATTCGCCGTGCCTACATCCATCGAGATCCCAGAGATGGTAGAGATGGGGATGAGGTGAGGCACGACGTCGGGCGCGCCGGGCAAAGCACTTGATAAGTCAGGTGTTGATGGAGATGGAAGAGTGATCAATTTCAGGGCGACCCCTGGGCCTAGGCGGAGGCGACGGTCAGGGTGTATGATGATGAAGTGATAAACAGTTATGAGAAGGAAGAGATGTAGACGAACAATTTAAGCATTACCTAGCGGGTTCACAACAAATATTTGTCAGTGGACGCGTCACTCAAAGCGTAATTGTGGAAATCAATTTGTGCCACCATATCTGTGTATAAATTACGAGGGCTGGCTAGCACGAGGGGGGAACTTGTAGAAGCATGCAATGTAGAACAATCAAAGCACGTGGTGACCACAGTTTTACGCCAACTATGGGCACACAAACAAACGGATCACTATCCCAACTGCGTATCAGCGTATTTTGTGGCAGCAAAATGGCATCGAGCATACCTCACCGGCTGCAAAGCGTTCCATGAGACTTATGATATCAAAATATGATGCCACAAAAACCTGCAGATCCGAAAGAATTTTAGTACGCTCAGGAACAACAACATAACCATCTCGTCGAGTGCTGACTGTCGTAGGCCGTGATAGCCGTAACAAGTATTTGACCTCTTTTTTCTTCTTCATTCGTGTCGCGAGCCTTCCAGAGTGACCCGAAGGCGCTCTAGTGCCATGGGCCATGCAGCGATGATGGCAATGGCCCTCGGCGACTCCAAACTTGTGTACGAAATCGGTCATCGTTCGAGGTGCAAGTTCTAACTTCTCTCCTCGCTGTCTTTACAAGCACAAGTGCAATGATCACTCGGAGGGGACTTAAGAGAATAGATATGTCAACGCAACTTCAAGGAAACACATGCAAACTCTCAGGATGGAATTTCACGTGGAAAGAAACTCGCTTGTAGATGTTTCATAGCTTTATTATAAATATGCTTGTGAAACTATGTTCAGATCTTGTTCAACACCTGTGATAACATCATTACATTATGGACCTTGAGGTCAAAACGCACTTTGAGCTTGAGAATGAGTTTTGCATTCGTGGTCACCATGCTGATGGTCTACCTGTTTTACAAGCAAACGCGGCAATGGTAAGGACTCAAGATGGCGAGAGCGACCTTACACTTACGCCAACCACCATCGATTAATCCCATGACAACCGCGACAAAAGGTGCATCCGCTCTTTCTCCCCTCCTATTTCTACACCAGGAGCTCCAAGCCGCGTTGGTGACGCAGAGTAAGGGCGCGTCTTCGGAAGGTCCTAAGTAATCTTTTTCATATCCTCATATCCCACTTTGAATTTCAAGCTGATGTCCGAGCTGTGAAGTCGGCTGCTCGAGATAGTCCCCTCCCCGACTCCCCGCGGAATACAGCTCGGAGTAGCGTGTAATTTATGTTAAGCAGCAGGTTGTTTCACGTTGATCAGAGTGGTGTGACTGTACATAATTACAGAAATTGGAAGCGAGGGTTTGGGGATACTTATTGTGGAGTGGGAGAAGGCACGCGCGCGCCAATGTTATGGATAAACAACAACAACAACACTACAAAATTGCTCGGCCCAGACTCTAATGCGCGCCGTGACCTCATACTATCATGTTGAAATCGACCCGCTAGTATTTTCAGAGGCAGCTGATACGTCACATCTTTCCTTCACAAGGACCTGACGAAGGCGACACGTGGTATATACCATGGCAGGTTACAAGCAAGATCTCAAGCGCAGGAAATCTGAGAACAATAAACGCTACTACCAGAAGCGAAAGCAGCTGGAACTGCAGGACCCCAAGCTCGCAGAAGCCGAAAAAGAGCGCAAGAAGCGCAATCAGAGGGACAAACGGGCAAAGGATAGATCGAAGGCAAAGGAAGATGGCCTGTGGCCAATAGTACAGGATCTCACCGACGGGGCCCCTACTTCCGAGCAAGGTATCGTCGCCCAGCTTCACCATACGGACTCCTCGGAGGCACTTCCAAAAGCAAACGTGGTCCGGTGGCCAAATGGGCAGACTACAGCACTCCCGACTGTCATACGCAACGGACGGAACACGTGTGAAGGCGACGCAAAGTACGTCCGTCATCTAGCAAGTCTGCCCCTCTCAATACCAGGATCCCACTATGTCGAACACATAGATCCTATGGGTATGAAGGACGCAGATATTGTCCAGCGAGTGGAAGCAACACTGAGGAGCGGTCGATGTGCGGTTGTGCGTGGCGCAACGCAGCCGGGTCCCGAAAAGGTCACCGCAGAGTATCTGGTCGAGTGCGGGATACCTCCGTGGCTGCATACCACCCACCATGGTTGGTTAATGCACAAATACTCTGTCATTTCGTTGCTCACCCCATCCTTAGACATGGAACAGCGCGCGATGGGCAAAGCGCACCCCTGCATAGATTCAACGGTAGATCGGTTGTTGTCTGGGGCAGACGACCCTAATGAGCTGCGATGCGCCCTTGAAATTCCGCTCCTTACATGTGCCCTTCCTCGAACCTTCCAGTGAGTGTCAGTTGATTCGGCATGTTCAATGACCTCATGTCATCAGACTTCTTGACCACGCTTTTGTATGTGCATGGGCTCAAACCCCGTGTATCTTTCCCGAGACTCGAGTTCACCCCGACCTGCTCTTGTACCGACGCTGGGCTAATATTTACCAAGGCGGCGCTCTCTCACTCCCACGGCACACCTCCAACGGGTTTGCGGCCTCTTTCAGCGTTGTGGGTGGTACGAATTTTTTCGTCATATACCGCCTCAAGAATAGATTCCTAAATCGCGATCTAACAACTGATCAGTTCTTGACGCTGTGTGAGATTGATTACGACCGCCCTCAACTTCCGGACGGCATACAGGCGGAGATAGTTGATCTACGTCCCGGGGACATCTTGTCGGTTTTCACGAAATATTTGTGCGCACGTGAACTCAATTCATACAGATTCATGCCACCTGGCCAGTTCTACGCACGATATGCTGGGCCACTGACGTACGAGGAGGTCAATACCTTTTTACGCTACGACACCATGCACCTCTCCGAGTGGTCTCTATACCTAGACAGTTTCCACGGGACAACGTACTCGGGACAGAAGCGCGAACTTGAAAGTATCTTTGCAACTTTGCGCAGGATGGCGGTGGCCTTACCCTACATTCCCTTCAGTAAGTTGCCCTGCGCTCCATCTCCCCTGTACCCCAACAATTTCCCTACAAATAGAGACCTACCTTCGCCCGACGGTGGCCCTGGCTTTGATGATCCTCGACCCAGGTCCCTACAAGTTCAACCCGCAGCGGTTTTCCAGTGAAACGCCGCCACCGTTCAACAAGGAGGACGCGGATGCGGCTTCTGGTTGCAAGTTCGAGTCCAAGGACTGTGTCGATGGTGCTATAGAGATCGCTCGTAGCGTACTGCTCCACCTCGAACTTGAGATTGAAGGAGCTGCATCAGTTATAGACGACTCGGCGTGGGATGTTGTGGGTGATCCGCTCCAGTTGGAAACAGCTTGGGGCAATTCCAATGCCATCAAGTCTGATGACGGTCTGTGACAGCCCTACTACTTACTGCATGCTTTGCCAAATATTCTGTGTAGCACAAGCGTCTAGATTAAAGATGGTGGCGATTACATAATAAACCTAAAATTTTGAAAACCTGCGAGCTCTTGCGAGTGCCAGTACTAGTACCAATATCATGCGGGAAGTTGACATCGTGCTCTACAGTCAAACATACTCCTGACTCCAGTGATATCCGTCACTCATGCTTTCAAGTTAATAACAGTCCGGCGCTAATTGGGCTAAATCAGTCAAACGCACATCACCATAGGGTCAGCTTACTGAATTCTATGTCCTCCGAGTCAGCAGCCAAGTTACAGACTTCGGCTTTGACTGCTAGGACTTGTGCAAAGGCAATAGAAACGAGCAGGACGTAGCAGGTGAGTCTACCAGTGATGTTATTAAGCTTCATGATGTTCATGATGTTAGGTTCCTTTGGTCGAATGTGGAGATCTCGAGAGTCGCGACGCGTTGTTTTTATGTGACGTGAGACGGAGGTGCATTCTTTTAACGTCAGCCCTCATGCCGCTCCAAGTCACTGAGGGGCTACGTACAGCATAACAGCCTTCGCATCTCATTTCCTTGGTATCTATTAGAGTTACGCTCAAGTCACTGAAGTGCTGATGGAGTGCATGACTTGACTCGTGATTTAGGAACGTAAATCGATGGTTGAAGCCAAGAAACATGCCAAGTTGCCAACGCACCTGTGTATCAGAAGGAGCTGAATGGCGTCTTCCAGGACAATGAAAAATACCGCAGCACAGACTCGGAGTTGCCATCAAATCACACAACGCACCAAGGGTTTTCTATACAGGCTGTGATGGTTTATCAGTCTCATTGTGGGGTTATTAGCTCCTCCGTGGGCTTTGAAGCTGCGATGGTGATTTATTGCATGTGGCCATGCGGTTAATCATTCCTCCAAGGGCGACCATCCCAGTACTTGTGGGTATATCTATCAGATAAAGTGGTCCAAGAAGCTCAGGGTAGGCCAGAAATGAAAGTATGTGTGACTCGGTTCACCAGTTGACAACCAGTATGAGCGAGATCTGCTCTAGTGACACAGCAGGGCCCGGTATTTTGGGTATGAATCGACACAAGTACCGACAATGTTCTAACTATATCAGTAGGATTTCTGGGCTCACGAATTGCAGTGTTGTGGCCACTGGCAGCGCACCATCACGAGTACCTCCCACGGGAATTAATTCCCTGTCGATCTCCAGCATGCAGCCGTTGCGATGACCCTTCACGAGAGTGTGCATTCTAATCCAGCGATCTCTCACGCGCATGGCATTTTTAATTAACTTTGTATGAGCCCGCACATATGAACTCTCGTTCAGCCTGTGCAGACTCATGACGTTTTCATATGTGAGTACAATGTATACTTCAGTAAACTCACGCACGGTATAGGTATTGGTAGCAAGGAGCTGTATCTGCAGGTACCCGAAACCTCCTAAACATCTGAAGTCATTCCATGTAGTTTATCCACCTTCTCATAAACTTTTGTCCAATCACGACAAACAGTCTCGTATCCCCTGACGGCGGTCCCCAAGTTGTTCACGACTGGCTCGATTTTTATATTGGCCTGACACAAAATGGATTGACGAAGATAATTCATGCAGTGACGAGTGAGCGACGATGGAGCGCGCTTTGCTGCGTAGTTGTCACGTATTATCCCTAGGCACTTTAGCTGGTGGAAGAGCGTCACTGTGTAGACGTGACTTTCGCCCGTCTCCGTATCATTAATGTGAACGGTATGTCCTCCGCGCGGAATGAGCTTCTCAAATTCTTCTCCGCCCTCATCCGTATCAGCACGGTAGTGCGCTGTTTGGTCTATTCGCATCCACACTGGTTCTCCAAAATCCACTTGGAGGGATAAATCTGATACGTGGAATCGTCAGTTAAGCTTGTAGGACACACTGAGTTGCAGTACCATGGCTAAGAGCAACTCCTTTGAAGCTGTGGTCGGAGAACCAAGTTCTTCGTGCAATGAGATTGGCAAGGCCAATGCCTACAACTGTGGCGAGTATCACTTTGAAAGCAAAGACAAGTCGTCTCATTATCTGCAGGGAGTTGTAACAACTTTTGGCGCCTTCTCCACTACACGTAGCCCCGTGGCGGTGATTCCCCGATCTATGTATCAGAATTCACTGTATCCAGGTACGGCCCGGGGACTCAATCAATGGGGTCGCTTCAGATACGGATCACCGCATGGCTTTTAGGTGCCATAAACTTTTGTTATGGAAGGCAAAGGTTGCCGTAATGATAAGGACCCACTGCAGGTCCATCAACTTATCTGTGGATATTAGTTTGGGCGCATCATGATCAGTTTCATGTTGATGCCAGTCCTTACAAGTACTAGTCGGACACCCTTACGCCATCTTCCATGCGGTCAATATTTTAGTGTGTTGGGCGGCGGCTGCGTGGTACGTTGTTTTCAGAGTAATCGTGGAGTAAAGATAATCCAATCCTAACATCCATACCACTTAAATATACTAAATACAATTTTGTTTCAAGAAGGTAGAGGTATACTTCGGCAAGAGGCAATCCACAATAATAATCCCAATAAACATACAAGCGACGTTTCTCACAAACCTGCTTCCACTTCCCCTGAATCACGGTCGCTGCTCTTGTAGGTATCATGCCCCTCGATGATTGTGCTGGGGCCGGTGAACGTTTTGGAGCCGTCTGCATACCTGAGTTCACCCATGCGGATGGCTTGCACTGATGGTCTCGAGGTCATCATTTTGGAGAAGGTGTCCTGAGCCCAGCCTTTTCCTTGCGCGACTCGGAAAACTATGAGCAACATTGCAATTATCTGCGGCATGTCCGGCATAAGCAGCGCGAACACCTCTCTATTTGCCAGTGCTCACCTGAACCTGAGTCAGCGCCTCAATAAATGTTGCCGAGATAGGATTGCCTATAAGAAAGAGCGACAGAAGTGCCACTGAGAACGCGGAATAAAGAGCGGCGGATTCAACGAGCATGGCAGCAATCGACGTGTATTGAGTGCCGTAGCCAGAGCCAAGAACTTTGCAAATGCGATGACGATATGTAAGTAGACGAAGCACAATAACGATCGTGATGATGATGTTTAGTGCGAGTGAGAGGCTGAGATATGGGACGGTGTAGTTGATGTTGGTCGAGGAAAAATATGGGGATGCGGTGGTCACTTGAAGCATCCACATTATACCCATACCTGACCAATGCGATACTGAGCGTCTGATATAGTTACACGGATATTCGAACTGACCGATGGATGCAGCATACATCAGACCAGGGAAATCGCTCCTTGGACCCTTACCAAGTGGCACCCCTGGAAGGACCCCGGAAGACTCAAAACCCGACAACGCGCCCAACAGCGCCAAGGACGCCCGACGGCGCCTCGCGCTCATCAAAACCTCAACACAGAAGCCCAGCAAGAAGCCCAACAACACCACCAACTAACCCGCAATGCCGACCGACGACTCAGCAAGCCCCTCAGTGCTCACACAGACCAGAAAGAATCGCAAGACAACTGCAAGCAAAGCTCTACTCTCCACCAGTAAAACTATAGAAGATCATGCAACAGGCGCCGGCATAAAAACCGATGTCAACAGTCTCCCCACTGCAAGGAAAACGCTCACCACGCACGGCCTCAATTTACCCACGGCTGGCAACACGCTAATTGCTATCTCGGCAGCACTCTTCGAGTTTGGCGCAATGGCCAACCTAGGCGCTACCCATACAGACATCATCCGAGCACTCGCATACGTCATATACGAAGCGCAGAAAGACATCAACATAGAACACGTCACCGATAAAGTCAAAGCCCTACTGGGAGGACCAGTCGCAACTCTCGATGAGAAAGTAGATCAGCTGGAAGATGTGATAGTGAAGCACAGAAGAGAAATGGAGAAGACGGTCACAGAGGTACGAGAAAACATCCAGTCATCGATGGTAGAACTTGTAAAGGCGGTGAAAGATGCAAGCACGCACAACACCCATCCTCATAACGCACCAACCGAGACGCAGAGATCTGACGGATCACGCTCTTATGCGGCAGCGGCGAGAGCTAACACACCTCCACTACTAACCAAAGTGCTAGCAAAGAGCGAGGCGCAATCTCGCCAAATACTGATAGATAGAAGATCCCCATTCCACGCCAATTCACTCAAGGACCTCACGGAGGCTCAACTCGTCGCGAAGGCAACGCTGGCCATAGAACTCCTAACGAAAGATGAGGTGGCAACCCCCCAAGGACTGACATTCCTCTCGGCAAGAAGACTACCACATGGCGGAGTGCTCTACGAACTCAACTCGACGGAGTCGGCAGTCTGGTTCAACACCCCAGCAAACAGAAGCAAATTCCTCGAACACTTCGGCACTGAGATT